>NJDC01003723.1:0-35892 GCA_002245475.1 Calephelis virginiensis
TTTTTTTAATAGAAAATTGGAAAAATCCAATTTTCTTTTTGTTGGCCGACCCGGGATTTCGAATCCCGGGTCGGCCAGGATCAGAAAATTGAAAATGTACATTTCCTTTTTTTTTGTTGAAGAAATGGGCTTCGATCCAGGGACTTGAAGAAATCAAGTCTGACGCTAGACCGCTCAGACCAAAAGGCAATAAAAGTATAAATCGTGACTTACCTTTAAAAAAACTTATTGTCAAATCGCGACGTGGTTTTGCAGTTTGAATTTTATGAATTTATTAGTCTAAGAGCCGGTGGGAGATCGACCTTCACCTATCTTATAACCAGATGAGACATTATCAAATATAATTTATAAACAAATATGCCTATAATTACTAGCCTATTTGAAAGTGGTCATGGCTATTTTTAATTAAATAATGTATGCTTTAAGATTTAATGATTTTTTGCAGGCAAGTCTGGATGACTAATTTTGCAATAAAATTATCTAGAATTTGATATAACTTTCGATAAGTTAGCAGAACGATATTATACATTGAGTTACCTGTTCACATATGTTTGCCAGGCAGCTCCACAAAAATGAGTAGGCAAGCCCACTGAGGTATATTCTGTGTGTTAAAAACTAACAGTGAAATAAATTTCATTTGATTATCAAAAGAATGAAAGTGATGAAAAAAAATCGATTAAAGTTATTTTAATTAAAAATAGCCATGAGCACTTTTTGACAGCCAAGTTATTACAGACATATTTGTTTATAAATTATATTCAATAAAATAATGTCTCATCTGGTTATCAGATCGGTGAAGGTCGATCTCTTACGGTCTCCTATCCTATGTTTCTACAGTCAATTTAGTTACTGTATTTTTCTATTTTTATGTGTTAAACAACTATTACGTAGAAGTAGGTATAGTTGAAGTGTTAAGGTCAGATTTCGGTACAGTGCTGTAAACATATTAATTATTTAAAATATATATAGTGTGTATGTCTATGTATAAACGTATTAAAACCCCACACACAGATACGCCGAACTTACATCGCACTCCCAACGTTATAAGTTTGACGTGGGTGTGTCGATCTGTGCCGTCATATCTTTTGAACGGATGTTTTAAAGCTGATGCTCCTTAGATAAATGACATGTAGATTTTGTTAAGGGTTATAGAAAAATGTTTATTTTATTGTTATATATTAATTAGCACACTTACGCTTTACAACATGTTGTAGGATGTTGAGCCTTTTAAAAGTAACTTAACTGGCTCACTTATCCATAAAAAAAGAACATTATAAAGAGACTGCCATCATGACTTTAGAAGAGATAATGTTTGTCAGCAAAACAGTAACCACTAGTCTGCCATACTATTATATTGGTATTTGTGTAAAAAAAAAGTATGTTCACGCCCGTATCCCTGAAGAGGAAGGCAGAGGTACTTTTACCCACGATTAGTCGAAGGTTTTTTTTTATGATAAGGGAAAGCAAACAAGCAGACGGATTTCTTGATGGTAAGAAATTCATACCGCCTAGACACCAAAGGTGGTAACGGAGCGTTGCCAACCTGAGGCCGGGATGTAAGACCTCGAGCAAAAGTAAGTTTACCGGCTACCTTACCCTCCGAACCGGAACACGTCAACGGCAAGCATTGGACGTTGTAGCGGCTGTAATAGGTAAGGCGGTGGTACGGTGCTTAGAGATTTTGTCAGGAATTACTGTACATTTTTAATTTTAGGTTGGTTCGATAGAAGTGATATGCTTTCAAACAAACAAACGAAGTTTTTTATAACAAGTAAAACTGGATAACTGGATCAATGGGAGGTCTCATTAGTAAACATATCTTTTGCTGTCTAATTAGGATACCCAATGACCTTAATTAGTTTTAGTTAATTACACTTCATTTAAGCGGCAAACTTCCTTTTGCATTGTTGTATATACAGGGTCACTTAAGTCCGGCCAAATTTTAAAATAAGGCAGTTAAGACTAAAATGATAGAGTATTTGAAATATTAATTATTTGGTAATATTTACTTTTATGAATATTCGTTTAAAATAGTCCGCGTTAATACTTCACTTGTTACGCTACGTCGTTAATATGAGTTATGACGTCACTGACCTGCGCATGCACTGCAGTCGACGTTTACGTTGTAAACATTCATTTTGTGTTTTGCTTCGGATAAAAATTACGATTTGCACTTTTTTATTTTTTTTTTTACTTCGTAAATGGTTAATGTTATCGATTCCCAATTCTCTCTCAAAATTTGGCTGGTCCTTTAAAAGTTACCCTGTATAACGTATTTATTTTAGCATGCTTGTCTCATTCGCCTTTCAAATTATTTTGGTGTAACGGCCAGCAATGTCTAATTTGTGTGTATATTAAATTAAACATTTTTAAAGATCTTCCAAAAAACTTATTTAAATTCTGCTTAAGGACCATCTAATCAAATTCATTAGTTTAGAAGTTGTAATGCTATAAACACACACATTCCTCTTTTTATATTGATCGTTTTAAAGAAAAGTTCGATGTCCGAAACCATTAACAGATGTTGCTAAAATTTAGCACACCTACCTACTTATGATTACCTACGTATAATGACGTGAACGGACGCTAGTTTAATAGTTAATGAAGTGTTGTATAAAATTCTAAAAACCAGTATACAATAAGTAATTACGTATTTCTCCAAAATACACAAATATGCTAAATAAAACTAATACCAAAACATCCTGCATAAAAACAAAACTGCTTTTTAAATGTAAAATTTAAACAAGGTTCAATAGCAACAACAAAACATATACGTAATGTAAAAAGTATCTTCACGCCCATATCCCTGGAGAGGGAGGCAGAGACACAATCAGGGCACCCACGACTAGACGCCTATTACAATGTGATAACTGATTGGTGGCCTGTCGCCATTAGGGTACGTTTTCAATCCCGAGCAAAGTTTTTTTTTATTAGAAAATTGGAAAAACCCAATTTTCTTTTTTGTCGCCCGACCCGGGATTCGAACCCGGGACCTCATGCAGTCAAGTCCAACAACTGAACCGCTAGACCACAGAGGCGATATACATAGTGTAACTAAGACATATCTTAATCACGTCATCAAATAAAAAGCCGAATGGAAAACTATAGGGTTACTCTCGAAGCTCGATTCATGCATTATTGGAAATTAGAATCGAATATGTCATTTTAGGTACTCTTGAACACAATACTGGCGAATTATTACCATTTAGTTAATAGTAAATAGTAAATTATTTTATCCTATTCGTTGAATTTATTTGTAACTAAATGTTAATAATCCCCAAATTCTGTGTTCACAAGTACCTAAAGTGACATATACGATTCCAATTTCCAATTCGAATGATATCGAGATTCAAGAGTAACCCTACTGTTCATTACTTAAAGAATTACGATCCTACAAGCAGATACACAGACTACGAGACGTCAATCTTGTAACAGTCCCCTTTTAACTTCCCTTTTCGACGGAGGCTAAATACGTTTATAGATATACACACCCACCAGAAATGTGTAATAATTTATTACTACTACAGCTATATTGTTTAATAACTAGCTGTCTCGGTGGACTTCGTTCCACCGGTTCTGTTTGTATGGTAAAACTTAAATTGTTGTGTTTCCTAGTTTCCTCGCAGTTTTTCCTTTTTTCTTATCTTTTAAACCGTTCCTAGACTTCAAGACCAAAATTAGCCAAAGCTGTCAAGTTTTGTCTCAGTTTTGTTAAGACTAACGAACAGCAATTGATTTTTCTATATAGTATAACTAGCTTTCTCGGCGAACTTCGTTCCACCCGTTCAGTTTGTAAGGGAATTTTTTTTTTCCTAGTTCCCTCGCATTTTTTTTACCCTTTTTCTTATCTTTTAAACCTTCCCTGGACTTGAACAAATAATTCAAAGCCAAAATTAGCCAAATCGGTTCAGCCGTTTTCGAGTTTTAGCGAGACTAACGAACAGCAATTGATTTTTATATATATAAGATTAAAATATTTACTGCATTAGGCTGGGAGTAAACATTTTATTCAAGAGGGCCTTGATCAAGACTTGGTACTCGTTGACAATTATCGGGTAATAGCAATTCTCATAAGACATTAATAAAACTATAGCGTTTCAAATAGAAAGTAGAACATCTCTAGTGGATTAGGAATCGTCTGGAGATTATATTTCATCACAGTTATTATTTTATTGAAATATATTCTAACCACAATACGTGACGCAGAATCATTGAATTATAATGACTTCCATTTGGGGCTTGCTGTCCTTGGTTGACAATGGTTTCTGTTGTTCACAAACTAAACTTATTTTAGATGCATGCTATCTTTTTCAAATGAAACAAGAACAAAAGAGATGGAACGTTATAGACACTTCAGATTAGTCCGGACATGTCAAATAGTGATGTTTTAAATAAAAGTTTTCCGAGTGATAGATTAAATGTTTGTAGAAATGTCATGTACAGAGTAATCTGACAGCACTAAAAGTGTTTTGTCTCTTTCTATTACTTTTGTTGAAAGAAGATAGCGATAATTCAAAATTTGGTTAGTGAGTGCCTAACAAAAATTACCACCAATATGGTTATACATTACCATATATTAATGTACGGTCATATTAAGAACGTTTGCACCAAACGTCCTATTACTTTATTTTTATGATAATGTAAGGCAAAAAAGCAAATGGATTTCCTGGTGGTAAGAAATTCACGCCACCTAGAGACACAAAAAGTGGTAATGGTGCGTTGCCAATCTAAGGTCGGGTAGTTAGGCCTCGAGCAAAAGTAAGTTTACCGGCTACCTTACCATCCGATCCAGAACACGTCAACGGCAGCAATTCCGTTATGGCGGCTGGAGGTAAGGCGGTGGTACCAATCCGGGCGAGTCGCTGCGAAACCATCTAGTAGAATGTCACTGTGTTCGTGACGGTAAGCCTGTGCTTGCCTTTGACGAGCTGCCTGGCAGGTAAGCAGATGCTCCATTCTGCAAAGGAGCCCGGACCAACACTAGACGAAATAGTAGATCATTTTAAATAGTTAGGTAGTTACGCCAATTTTATATAGGAAAGATTTGATTGTCGATTTGTTTGTATTGAATAGTATTGAAAACGCTGTTACCATTGGAAGCTGGTATTATCGTTGATGGACAAAGGCTACTTTTTCAAATGGAGCAATGCTTCATTCCTAACGGGTAGAAAAACTTAGGCTTCCATACTTACTTATTTTTCACATAAATTCTAAACGGCTAACGACCGATATCAATAAGCTATCTACAGACGATGATAGGCCTTTTAGAGTGTAGTTGCTAAAACATTTTTGTTAAATATTGGAAAATAACAACGGTTACCTGGCAACTGATCTAAAATAGCACGATCTCTAATCATAGATAGGTTATTAATATCGGTCTTAAATCGATTGGATTGAAATTTTATATGGATATTTCGATGGTTTCCTGTATTATTTAAAAGTACAATTGGATCCGCTAGGTGATGCTGCTGTCGGTACATCATCTATATTATAATGATAATGACAAATAAAAATATTTGATTGTATGTGTGTTTGTTTGTATTTTATAGGCTCCGAAACTACTGGACCGATTTGAAAAAAAAACCATTAGAAGCATAATATCTGCTTCTAATGTTTGTTTTTTTGCTGATGAATATAGGCTACATTTTTTCTTTGGGAAATCAGAAATTTCTCAACCCGTGCGAAGTCGGGACGGGCTGCTAGTATATACTTTAGGAGAAATAAGTATCTGACCAATATGCATTCATAGAGTTCATGCCCCGACGAAAGTCAAAATAAATGCAGTCGTTGCAAAATTATCGTGTCTAAAATAAATATATTTAGTCTAGCCAACATAACTGACGTAAGAGAATGTAAGCGAATAACGCTCCGATTACCGCGCAAAAATTCACGCGAGTTTAATAAATTTAAAATGTTTATTTTCAGTTCAAACATAAATGTCTGTTTTTAAGTATTAACAATATATTGTTATCGACTAACACACATAATGACATAATGACCGTGTCGATGGTTGAGTGGCTAGCGTACACGCCTAACTACATCGACCAACCACGAGACTCGGGTTCGATTCCGACAGGGGCAGGCATTTGTGTGACGAACATTAAGATGTCTGCATTTCCGGGTCTGAGTGCTTATTAAATATATTCTAGTAGCTATTTAAGTATTTCTATGTATTAGAACCGTTGACTAACACCCATAACACAAGCATATAATTTGCTTACTTTGGGGTTAGATTCAATTTGTGTTACTTGTCCAAGGATATTTATTTATTATTATAATTTCCTCATATTGGCTCAAATGCTCTGAATGAGGAGAGCAAAGGTTATTACCAAGAAGACTACCGGTGGTAAAGTGCTGTGCAGCAATTTGCATTGGGATCCATTGCCTTACCTATTCCTGCCGCCATAATGATAGTGCCATGTTCTGCTTTTAGGATTGGAGTTCACATGATACTGAAGTTCCTGTAACATCTATGGTGTTTATAGATTACTTTTACCTATTACCATTAGCTATGTTATTTTTCCTGTAAACAATTGTAAATATTTTATTATTAAACTGTTTTGAATGGTGAGTAGACACTCTGGAAATATGAATTTTGCCAACTTATGAACGAAATCACAACCAATAATTGAACTAGTTAACTCGGATTTTTTTAACTCGGTTTTCAATATGTGCGGGGAAATCAGCTACGATACGGCTAGAGTTTTATTGCTCAGCTTGCTTTTTATTTAGTACGGAAAATTACAGTGGTTGCCTGGTTCTAGTAACCAACCAAGCAGCGCTATCTTTTACTCTAGGTAAAGTATTGAAATTTTCAGTTACCTGAAAAGCTTTAACATACTCGTAATATAATCGACATTCTAAAATACATCGTGATCCGTGTTGGTTCAGGCTCATTTGCAGAACAGACCATCTGCTTTCTGCCAGGCAGCTCGTAAAAGGCGAGCATAGGCTTACTTAGGTCACTAACACCGTGACATCTGACTAGGTGTTAGAGTTTCGCAGCGAATTGTCCGGATTAGTACCACCGCGTTATCTATTCCTGCAGCCATAACGTCAGCGCTTGCTGTTGACGTGTCCCGGTTTGGAGGATAAAGTAATCGGGAAACTTACTTTTGCTCGAGGCTTAACATCCTATTCTCAGGTTGGAAACGCACCATCACCACGTTGGTGTCTATAGGCAGCGTGGATTTCTTATCATCAGGAAATCCGTCTTCTTATTTACCTTTCAATATCATAAAAAATACAGATTTTAGAATTTCACTTTTAAAAGCAACATTAAAAATTCAAGTGTTTTTTCAATGACGCCACTTGCATCCATCATTACGCTGTGTCATCAGTCGCTCATTAGAGGGTGTGAAAAGGATGCGTCACGAGCAGACTTACATTTAATGTTAGATGTTCAATCTTAATTTATTCAGTATCTTCATGCCCATATCCCATAACAATTAAGCAGAGGCACAACCAAAGCACACACTACTAGCCAAAGATACTAAGTCCCGCAAAGTGATAGGTGATGATATACTTGGACCAACCGGGTGCATGTCCAATCCCGGGCAACCCAGCGATCAATCCTGGGACCTCGAAAAGTAAACTCCGACGCCGGACCGCTAGACCACAAAGGCGAGATAATTTAAGAGCAACGAATCTGCAAAAAACCCGCTTTATACGCAGACGTCAATTAAAATTTAAATTGTTATTATAACAATTTTGTCACAAAATGTGGAATTAACGACTGATAAAAGGCAATTGACGACTCTGAGTTCAGCCGTAAGTCATCTGAGTACACAAAAAAACCGCTGAACTAAATTCTTGATTAAAATGATATGGGCCCATTTTTTAGTCATAACCTACATTTAAAAACTTCAAAGTTCAATTATTATAATTAGCCGAGTATTTGCAAGCAAGCATAGAAAAAACATACCGACGAATTAATAACCTTCTCTTTGGAGTCAGTTAATAACTATTCTAAATGTTTTTTTTCCTTCTTTCTCCCAATACTAAATAATCAGTACTGACCTTAGAGTATTTTAGTATAGTTTGGACGGACAAACTTATCACACAAAAGGCTCAATATCAAGTAATAATGTTTTATTACCTAACGGGAGCTATTTGCGAAGTATACTGGCATATCCTTTTTTTTTACATGGGGAAACCCTTTACGGGTATCCTCTCAGTGGGTAAATTGAGAGGATTATATTGGACTCCGATTGGCTACCAACTAAAACTCCATGGTGTCCTGCAGTATGTTACAAAGGAGAGCTGTGGGATCGGTTGGCCCATTCTACCACGACTCTCCAAAACATCTATCTGCATATGCAGATTCTCCACTAAGATGTTACGCTGACTCTAGTGTATGTAGATGCAATACACCAAGCGATGTACTGGAACACCACAGCACATCACTTGCTCTCAGGATTCTGCGAGCAATGGGCAGAGAGTAACCCAGAATCTCCGCCCACAGAATCTGTTATGGAAGGTGGAGAAGAGCTATTTCTGCCCTTCTTCTCCGTCCAATCCTTCGGCGCCGAATCTGCACAGCAGCGGCGTCCTTCTCTCTTTGTCTTTCTGTTGCTTCTTTTTGAGATATTACTATCTCGCAAAATGAAGCAACAGCACTCCACTTTTCGGGGCTCTGGCACATCTGTTCGACTACAGCCGAAAGCGATAAGTTTGGGCCTATGGCGCTGCCTAGCTCCTGCCTCTCTTCAAATACTGGCATATCCCGAGATAAGCTCAAGTAATGTATTTGCTAATACCATGGTCGCCTATTTGTCGAAATTCGAGCATTTTAATATTATAATATCCAAATTTTAATATATTGTTGATAAGAACACCATCTTAATTTCTTAAGACTAACTACTTTGTTTTCTGGATAGTTAGTGGGCCATCTGTGATCTTTTATCGTCAACATCAACATATTTGTATGTGTTTGTGTAGAGTTGGAATTTAATGCAGCTACGTATATCGTCTTAAATTTTTTTGATAGCGTTACACAGTCTTAAAAACCGACGTGTTTGTATGAAAATAATAATTAATGTGAAGAAATAGATGTATGTTTAGCAGGTTTATAGAATTTTTGATACCTGATACTCGATGCCCTCTACCTACTCACCGAGGAACTCGCCGTGAAAATATGTATGCATGTGTATATCATCTCCGTTGTGGTGGGTGTTGTTATCAATTATCCGTCTGTTTATTTACCTTCCCATAGCATAAAAAATTATTAAAATTAATTTGATAATATATTTTGTTTTTGTAAATGACTGTCAAAAAAAGAAGGTTAATATTTAACTCAAATTTCACTTTTGTGTATTAAATTAATGAAGAATGGATTTTTATAAGCTAGACCATGTTTTAGAAGTGGTCCCATTTAAATTTAAATTGCACCAAGATCTAGTTTTTGAGTTGTGGTAAATCCTACCTACTTGTTACAAATATTAGAAATGTAAAAGTTTGTGAGAATCAATGGATCCATGTTTGCTACCTACAACAATTGAAGTCTATGTGTTATTTGAATGCTATGAAGTTTGATCAAAATCTGTACAGTAGTTTTTGTGAGAATAATGGTCCACGTAAATTCAACTATTCATTTTCAATCCTCAATTGCGCACGACTACGTTACTGGTTGAAGTGCGTTTGTCGTGTCGCAATCAAACGTGTGTGTCGGGCCTTATATTAAGGGCTCGTCCACAAAACCCCGATACGACGACGCGTTTTCATACGTCACGGCATTTTTCCACGATAAAACGTCGTTTCATGTTTTTGTGGACGAGTCCTTATAGACATTTGGAAATTACCTAAATACATGGCTAGTAATAAATAAAAGTAATAATATGAAATCATACTTACCACTGTTATACAACGTCAGGTTTTGAAGACTGTTGACTAATAATCCTTTCTTGTTACAGTTTTAAAGCACTTGACACTCGTTTTTTTGTTCACTTTTTATCACAGAACAAATTAAACACTGATACTACATGAAAGAGAAAATAAAAAAAATCTAAGTGCAAAAGTGAAATATTGTATCATGAAGCCAATGCTTTGTTTCAACTGAAGCAAGGAAGTAGAAATACTAACGTTATTTACACTTCAGGCTAATAACAACTTTTTTACAAAGGTATAAGAACTAGTTTCTGAATAAAATGTAAAACGAGTTTTCAGTACAGATAGTCACTAAAATTAAGAATGTTAATTTGTTAGCAACACACGTACTTGAATTTAATTGATATTTTTTTAGTGCCTCGAGTTTTGGCTTAGACTTTTATTGCCTAGAACGTACGAAATAATGAGGAATTAGCTGAACCCGAACCTTCAAAAATGTTACACTAACACTAAATGAACGGTTATTTCATTAACTTTGTTTATTATTTTTTATACAGTTATGAAATAACTTAAAAATACCCACGACTGCTTTGTTAAATAGCATTTCTTTGTTTAACAAAATGTCAGTTTTTAGTTGATCGATTTTCATGGCACGTCATATGACACGCTAACAGAACTAATTGGCAAATAAAAAATTGTTCAGATGCGCTCTAGAAACCTAAGTTTTTATTTGATCGATTTTCATGGCACGTCATATGACACGCTAATAGAACTAATTGACAAATAAAAAATTGTTCAGATGTTTCTCTAGAAACCTATCTATCTAGATTACAGTTTTACTTGAATCCTGATTGTTTTTAATAATCAGACCTTTTTCTTTTATGTTCATTTTTATGGATTATGAAACTTATGTTCATAAATAAATAAAATATTTATTAAAAATGTAAATAAAGGCTGTGATTTAAATGTACATTTTTATAGAAATATGTAACTTCTTAAAATTTAACTAAATATTTGCACACCACAATGTGGTAGAATATGTTGTATTCTTAAATATTTTTTTAACAACTTTTTAACACACATATTCCGCAAATAAATAATTTTCATTTCATTTCATGTTATTTAATAAACTACACCCGTTGGTTTCCCCGCGCTTATAAGTGACCAATTTTTTCAGTGTAAGATATCTCCACTACCATTTAAAAGATTATGATCGAATGTTTTCAAAATTCTAAGTGAGTATCTTTCAGATAGCAAGATCTGAATCAAATTTGTGTGGTAGTTTTCCTCTATTGTAGAGACAAATAGATGAACAAATAAGTCCAAAACCTTGTCATGGCTTTACTAGCATCTCAGGAACCTACCCCAAATATTTATTCGACAATATTCAATGTACAAACGCAGCTCTTTTATGATCTATAATATACTTGTAACAGTCATATCTTCACGCCAATTTCGTTGTAGGTAAGGCTGCTCAGTAAGCAGTGTTGCTAGTGTGACGTTAAGAGAGAATTTTATCTAGGAAACAGCGATAATATTAACAATGCAATAAAAATAAAGTAGTTTTGGGAACATAGTATTAAAAATAATACAGTTCATACTTCAGAAAATAACAGGGAATGACGTTTTACGAAGCATTGATTTAATCCTAATTTTGACTATTATTAGGATCGTGAGGTCTGGCACTCGATGCTATCTGGAACTTGGCGTGAAGATGTGACTGTGTATACTAGTATATTATTATAAGTATCTCTTCACGCCCATATCCCTGAAGAGGTAGGCAGAGGTACAACCCAGGCACCCACGACTAGCCGAAGACACTAAGTCCCACAATGTGATAGGTGGCAAGCCTATCGCCAACCGGGCACATTTCCAATCCCGATCAACAATTTTTTATTTGAAATTTTTTTATTCCAATTTTCTTTTTGTTAGCCGACCCGGGATTCGAACCGAGGACCTCATGCAGTCAAGTCCAACACCCGCACCGCTAGACCACAGAGTACCACTAACTTATCTGTGTAATAGTCAACATACATACATTAAAACTAAATAAGGCCAGTACATTTTAAATAGTAGAAAAGTTTTCCTCTATTACAAAAAGATGAACAAACAAATCCAAAACCTTTGTTTTTGTTTTGATAGCATCTCCGGAACCTACCCCAATTATTTATTCAGCTATATTCAATGTACAAACGCAGCTCTTTACTATCTATAATAATATATCGCCTCTGTAGTCTAGCGGTCCGGGTGTTGGACTTGACTGCATGAGGTCCTCGGTTCGAATCCCGGGTCGGCCAACATAAAGAAAATTGGATTTATCCAATTTTCTAATTAAAAAAAATGTTGGTAGGGATTGGAAATGTGCCCGGTTGGCGTACCTCTGCCTACCTCTTCGGGGATATGGGCGTGAAGATACTTAGTGGTACTATAACATTATAAACATGTCACATTTTAAGGTAAAGTTGAACTATCACTTTTACATAATTTCATCTACATATTATGATCGCTCAACGATGTCAGGTTTGTAACACCACCCACTTTTAAACTTCGAACAAACAAATACACGCACTATAAAAATACTTTTTTTTTACTTTTTACTTATTTCTTTTATATTTTTTACTTTTTACTTTAAATATAAATTTAATGCCTGGTTTTAGCTACATTATTAAGATCCTAGCATGTTTGCAAGAACGTTATTTAAACACTTGAAATAATTATCCACTCACGCGTGCGGGCCGACGAACGAAGTTCACTACTGTTTTAATTTAGCTCTGGCTCTACATTGCGACCATGAAAATATTGCAAAGGTGTAAGTGTAGGCCAGTTGATGACTAATTCTTTAATTACTCTTTAAAACTAAATAAACAAATTCATTACAACAACTAAATGTCGAAATAAGGCCAATTTTAATTTAGTGACAAATTTCTTTTGAGAACGATAATTGACGCTACTTCTTGAAAGAAAAAGAAAAGAAAAATATGTATTTGAAGAATATGAGTGTTACAAAGATGTTACAAAATTATTTAGGTGTTTCTACATATTTTACCAACTTGTGGTGTGCAAATATTTTAATAGTTATTAATCAAATTAGTTAGTTTTATTATTTACTTACTATTTACACACTGCTTATTGTATTGATTTATTGTATCGATGAAAGTAGGCTAATGCGGTGGAAATGAGAGCACTACGGAAAATCTGTGGTGTAACGCTCGCTGACCGCATTCGTAACAGTGAGATCCGAGAAAGAGTGGGATGGAAATAAAGTGTTGGTGTTAATGGGCATGCTCCGCTGGTTCGGTCATGTAGAAAGAATGACAGATGAAAGATTGACAAAGCAGATATACAATGCGCATGTGGATGGATGTAGGTACCCGGGGAGACCAAGGCTGACATTTCACGATCAGATCAATCGAATATTATCCGAGGGTGGTGTCAAGAGTCTCCGAAACCGGCGTGTTTGTATGAATAGGGTTATGAATGTGAAGGAAGCAAGACAGGTTTGTCAGGATCGTGAGGACTGGCACTCGATACTCTCTGCCTACCTCGTAATGGACTTGGCGTGAAGATATGTGTGTATGTATATATGTATGTATCTACCGTAAGCTACCACCGTTTCCAAACCTAGCCAGACCGGAGAAGAATAGATATAAAAAGATATAGAAATATAGAAAGAATAGATAGAAAGATAACATAACTATAGATATTGATTCGTATTATACATTTGTGATCTAGTGGTGTAGTGTCGGAGTTGATTATTGTTTAGATTTGCCACCTATCACATTGTGGAACATTATCTTTAGCTAGTTGTAATGCCCTGGTTGTACTTTTGGCTACCCCTATGGTATGGTAAGAAGCCAGTGTAAATATTTATAACATGTTCGAAGTCTATGTTTTTATGTGTGTTAGACTTCTTGTTCGACATATTTTGTGAACCTATTTAATTTTGAAGAGACCTTCGATACGAATACGAATACGAGCGAAAAAAGTCCTTTTTTGTTTATATGCGTAAACGATATTACTTATATAAAAATTGATGAAGCCTCTCCCCTGTGGTCTAGCGGTTCAGTTGTTGGACTTAACTGCATGAGGTCTTGGGTTCGAATACCGGGTCGGGCAACAAAAAGAAAATTGGGTTTTTCTAATTTTCTAATAAAAAAAATGTTGCTCGGGTTTGGAAATGTGCCCGATTGGCGATAGGCTTGCCACCTATCACATTGTGGGACTTAGTGTCTTCGGCTAGTCGTGCGTGCTGCCCTGGTTGTGCCTCTGCCTACCCCTTCAGGGATATGGGCGTGATGCTGCTGTATAAAGTCGGAAGTTTTTATAGTGTTTTATATGTTTTTTAGACTGCATTGAATTTTTTAAACGCTTTTTTATATTTTTAGATTATAAAAGTTTTTTTTATACATTTTAGATCGCCTCTTTGGTCGAAAGATTAGCGTACACACCTAAAGCCAAAGATCTCCCGACGGGGACAGACATTTGTGTGATAAACATTTAGATGTCTGTCTGGTTCTGGGTGTTAATGAAAATTAATCTAGTTTTTTTTTCAGTTTTATTCGCCTCTGTGGTCAAGTGGTCCAGCGTCGCGCTTGATTTCTTGAAGCCCTGGCTTCGATCTACGAATTGAGCAATAAATGAAAATAGAAAATGTAGATTTTCAATTTTTTAATAAAAATAACGTCGCATGGGATTTGATATATGCCCGGTGGGTGACAGGCTTGCCATCTATTACATTGTGGGACTAAAATCCTCATGCACTATCCTCAAGTAAAGTTCTGAGTAAGCTACTTGTCGATTAACGTGATAAGTACCGCTAGAACGCTTTTCACCACATCCGAGTAGCACTTACCACCATTTAAACTAGTCAGCAACTAACTTGCCACATCAACTGGTAAGTAAAGCAATCGACGAGTATCAATAGGCAACCTTTTTGTTTGCGCCATCTTGGCTATTAGTGTCTTCGGCTAGTCGTGAGTGCTCTGGTTGTACCTCTGCCTACCGCTTCAGGGTATGGGCGCGAAGATACTTTATTCCAGTATCTATTTCAGTATTAGTATTGTAGACCCATTACACAAGCATGTTATCACTATACTCTTGCTTATTCCAGGGTAGATAAATTTGTATAATTTGCCCAGTTTTTAAATTGTATGCCTTTGCTTATTACAAGCTTTTGTTTAACTGATATGTAGATATTTCTGTGGGGAATCTTGCAAGTTGTATTTGGTCCACTACCTAGTTACCTGAAGCTGGAACTCTCTATGCAAGTGTAAATTGGATAGAGCTGATCCGATGATGCACTAGCGGGAGCGATTGGAAGGTACAGGAAAAATCCTTACATTATTATATCATGTCTGGGCTTCTTGGCATAGTAGAGTAGTAGCCCTTACTAAAAAAAGTTTGTTACATTTTTTAAAAAAACCTGTATTAATAAAAATAATAACAAAACGTTTATTGTACAACTAAATCATAAAAGTGTTAAATTTACATAGATAAAAAGACGGTTAAAAGACGCTTATATCGCTAGCAAGCGATCTCTTCCAAACTTGGTTGTTGTTGTATAGAAAATACATCCAAATAAGGAGAATGTACAATATCTATATAGAAGGTATAATAAAGTTCTTTAATATCTTACAATTAAAGTGTTTAATTTTTAAATAAAAGTAAAAAACAAAAAAAAAGTACTATTACTTTTTAAACAAAGCTCTTAAGAATAAAAGGAATAATCATAACCTTATCTTAATAAGTAATACCTAACAAAAGATAAGTGTTTATCTTTTGTTATCAATAGACTAATCTACTTCTACTATATTACAGACAATTCTGTCTGCTATGGAGATTTTTTTGACTCGTGTATGACCCCGAAATACTGTCTACGCCAGGGCTTTGCTAACTTACATACTGTGACGCCCTTACGACATGCGATTTGATATGACATGGGCTCCTCCGGATCAAAAATACTGTCCACTTATACTAAAACCTCTATTAGCTTTTACGACTCCTCTTAACCCAGCCCCCAACCTGGACCAAGAATAGTTACCAGTTAAAATAAGTACAAGCCTAGTAACTGGTTCTGGTGGATTCGGATATTCACTCGACTCCGACGCATTTGACACGCGACGACCCTATGACAGATCCACGACGCCCTATGGCGTCGCGACGAAGAGTTTGGGAAACCCTGGTCTTCGCGATATTTCCAACACCACATGTTGAAAAAATATAAGAAGTGACCCTACGCTAAGTTAAGGCTTAAATGTTAAATAAGTGTTATTTTTTTATGTTAAGAGATAAAGAATAGAAGTCACTTATTAAAACATTAATATTATTGGTGAGTTGCTCCTGAATGCTATTTATTTATTTATTTATTTATTTAACACTTTATTGCACACAAAAACTAAACTATTATAACTATTGTAGGGCTACAAAGCAAATTTACAGGACAGTGGATATCCTATCCTGAAGCAAGTGTCAGTAAAATGGCGAATATGGATTCTATGCCGCAATGGGTTAAGACTTAAGTGATGGACATATAAGCTGCTGGACAACTTTTTGACACCTAGTTCTAAATGACGACGGTAATACTGTGATGATGTGAATAATTCATTATTCCGTCTCCTTTTGAACAAATTGTAAAAAATAGAGCTTGTATTATATATACCTTATCTTACACATAATGAAAGCGCGATTTACGGTCAAAATCTTCAGATAGAGATAGGCTTAGTAGAGTTTTGTTGCTGAGCAATGTTAAAACATTTTGCATTTAAAAGTAACAGTGGTTGCCTGGTTCCTGATCTAAAGCTCTTATCTTAGATAGGTTATTGGCCATTAATCGGGTCGTCTTGTTTTTTTTTGTGTCTGTTTTGACTAATATTTGGCTATTACTTTATTCACAAGATTATAAACTATCTGGTCTAGTAGCCCGATGTTAGCGTTGACAAAATGAGGTCTTGTGTTCGATTTTCGGGTCGGGCAGTATCGCGATTTTTCCAATTTTATAACTGTAAAAGTTGCTCGCGATTGGATATGTGCCCGGTTGGTGATAGGCTTGCCACCTATCACGTTGTGGGACTTAGTATCTTCGGTTAGTCGTGGTACCCTGGTTATGCCTCTGCCTAACTCTTTGGTGATATTTGATAAAGATACTTTACTTCATAGAAAGTGCAATTATAAAAACATTTTAGAAAATATTGTAAATTAACTTCTATTTTTATCAAAGTGAAGTAAAATCATATTTTATGTGTCGAGAAACATAAAAAGCACACTGCTCTCCTGGTAATAAAAAACACCCATAACCTATAACATACATAAAAACATCGCTGTTCGGTGACCAGGATATTATGAATAATTGCGTTGCGACAAGAACTCTGGACGCAGAAAAAAATATTCACTTGATCTTCCGATCATTGCCTGTTTCAGTTCAAAATATTGGGACTGAGTATCGCCTTTCAAACGGAGTGAAAAACCGAAAAAAATTTTACCCGTGTTGGTCCGGGCTCCTTTGTAGAATAAACCATGTACCTTCCTGCCAGGCAGCTCGTAAAAGGCACGCATAGGCTTACCGTCACTAGCATCCTGACATGCTATTAGGTGGTAAAGTTTCGCAGTGACTCGCCGGATTGGTACCACCGCCTTACCTATTCCTGCCGCCATAAAGTCCAATGCTCGCCGTTGACGTGTTTCGGTTTTTGAGGGTTTGGAGCCGGTAAACTTACTTTTGCTCCAGGGCCCGGCCTTGGGTTGGCAACGCACCATTACCACTTTTAGTGTCTCTAGGCGGCTTGAGTTTCTCACCATCAGGAAATCCGTCTGCTTGTTTGCCTTCCATCATCATAAAAAAACGATGGATCAGATCATACGCGTCACCAATCGAGACGCCTGTACCGTACCTGTAAATGCTAGTGTGGTATCGTACCGCACTAGTATTCTTGGACCGCGACTATGATAATGAACGCGATAATGAACGGAAGTATGGTACATATAAAAGAATATAATATTATCTGAAATCAGCTCAAAACGATTAAGTGATAAATTATAACTTTGTTGTAACAATTATAACCCGACAAAATTGCGAAGTAGCATGATGCAAAATAATTAAACTTGACTAATAGATCACGTCGTGCCTTATATTAAAAAAAGTTGCCTTTATTATTACTAACAATATAATTTGTCATTACCATGAGGTTTGGTACTCGATACTCTCTGTCAACCACGTAAGGGACTTGGCGTGAAGATATGTATGTATGTTTGTATGAATTTACTTTGAAATTAAATTATTTACACCTATTTTATCTTTTTATGTATAAATTTAAATCAAGTTAACCTTTTTCATTTATTAAATTTGAATATCTCGTCAAAGATGAAAAAAAAAATTATTAAACATCCAGACCTACTGAAATCATTATCACTGAAATGTCTGCTCCTTTCCGGAATCAAACCCGTGCCTAGTGGGTGGTTGTTATGCGTAAACCCTAAATGCTGACTAGATGTCGATCGCAGTATATTTATGAATTACAATTTTCCATCTAAAAATAAGCAATTATCTAAAGACTCCCTGAAAACATACTATGTGACAATACTCACGTAGGTACGTACTCGCTTGGAACATTATTGACGAACTTATGATAAAAATAATCATTGCAATAATTGATAAGCAAACGGTACAACTTCTTTTTTTATCAATTTAGTTACGATTGCAGTTAAAGTGACTACGCTATTTTAGTATGGAACTATATAAAAGATTTCGAAAGATGTTATTTGAAATTTGGATTTTATGTTTAAAGTGAAACTTTTATTACATCGTCTCAATTTTTTTTGTCTGTGTGTCGCATGTCACATGACGGTGACTTGAGAGCAGCCGAGGCCAATATGGCGTCGTCTGTAGTTTATAGTTATAAATCAAGTTTCACTTTTACCGTGGTTTCATAAATCCACACAATTAGTTTTTGCTATGTAGTATGTGTAACGAAATCGCCCTTGACATAATTTCAATTAATGTTTTAGGAGATATCGTAATTTTAAAAGAACTGTGAAACAAAATGAAGACGCATTGGTCACGTTTGTTCAAGGCGATTAGTCAGGACTTGTGAGGTACGAAGGAGCTGATTGCCAGACGTGTATTTCGTAATAAGATTTTTTTTCTCAAAAAAAAATATTGAAAAACATTTATCCTAACATCTTGGGGTGCTAGGTTACAATTGTTGTGAGTATTTCAACAAATTAAACTCATACAATATTTTAATAAGCACCCCATTTTTTACGTAATATGATTTGGATTTTAATCCCTCAGTTTTTTATTTACACTTAAGTATATTGGGTATATATTATACGTAAAAATACGTTTTTAGCTTTTTATACTTTTATTTTATCCCGATGTTCAAACTAGTTCCTACAGGAGATCTAAATAACTATAATACGTGGATAGAGCGGCCAATAACTTGAAGAATTTACACAAAAACACAGTTAATGTCACCGAATTAATATAATTAGCAGTTCTAAGTAATTCACGAAAGGTACACTTATCATGAAATTTTCCATCGTATTGTAATCACGCACATTAGCATCTAAGAAATAGTGAATTGGCTTAATTAGTAAGATGATACGTACAATATAGTACACATTTTTTTGTGTTAAATCGAACGGTCGCATAATAATACTAACTTTAGTGAAATCAACTTGAAAATTACATTTTTGGCTTTACCAAAAACGCTCTTTATCAAAAGTGTACTCGAATGTGACGTCACGTTCGAGAACTTTGTATACATCATACAGAAGTTTTGTTCGATAGCTACGAGTATATTAAAAGGTGCATTTATTGTTTGGTTTAATAACAAAAAAAGGTGTGTGTCCGATTTACACACGATAGAAGTGAAACTTCAGTAAATCGACAAAAGAATGGGATGAATATATATTTGTGTCTCTTACCTGAATAAGAGTGAGATGAATATATATTTGTGTCTCTTACCTGCCGTTTTTTCCGTTGCACCCGTTTTTAAATCACGATTCTAAAGAAGTTTCATTTCAAAAATGCTTGAAAGTGAGTAGATTTTTCATTGGTCATGTTATTTTTTTAATAATTTAATACTTTTTAAATGAGTTCACTCACCAACTATACATGATATTAAAACAATTAATATATTTCAAAATAAATTCTTACATTTTTCTTATCGAACTACACTTTATACACTAGGCATGTTATTTTAATAAATTGAATATCAGTCATCTTCCCTATTAATCAGCTCAAACACCATTCTTAGACTACTTATTCCTGCGTATAGGTACAGAATTTCGATACCCTGGTAGCTAGGTAAATTAGTTATAAGCAACAACTTAGCATCAACTTGTCTGGGTAGGGAAACACCACCTTATCTATTCCTATTGTCAGATTAGTGCCATATTCGGTCTAGAGAGCAGGGTAACCGGTAGAATTACACCCCAGCCACAGGAGACCTACAACATCACATACAACCTACAACATCTATGGGCCTATACTCTATAAAAAAAGAAGAGATACCATAAAAACATCAAATGCTTAAAATACTAAACTGAAAAAAATTCCCAACATGCACATCCTAGCCAGGAAGGAGATAATTTGTCACAAGATGGTAGAGACTAAAGAGCTGTTCGGCAGCTCAGCCAGATAACATGGTTAATTCTCGCTGCCACAAAATCAGTCCCCATTGGCATGTCCCTTTCTAGAAGGTAAGATAAAAGTTTGCTTGCCTACATCAACAGTGATATCTATATGGCGATTTTCTCACCAAAAGGAGAACTGCCATCTAGTTCACTGCTTTGTAAAATAAAAAATAGCTCTTACAATTTGCAACCAAGATTCAATTTCTCATGTAGTGATAGGGTGAATGGCCGCAATTGGCAGATACACTCACCGTCTCGATCGTCACGTGTAACCAGTTAACTACTGCATTGCCAATTGCTATAATCGGTTAGAATTGCCTCGTTTGAGTGATACTCTCACCCGTTATCTGATCCGCCTTGAGCCTTGCTATTTTTAAATCCCAAAAATTGAAAATAAGAGTTACAAATTTAACGCATCTGTGTGTGTCTGTTTGTAGCATCATAACTTTTGAATGGATGGAGCGATTCCGATACAGATTTTATATAAGCGTGGCCTATAGACACCATAAATGTTGTGAGGTGCACACGTGTCTTGAGGCCGGAATGAAAGGCCTGTTGTGTAAGTCTACCGGCTGTCGTATCCTATAGACCAGTGTATAAGATCCATTAGAGTTTTGGCTCCATCGAGAGAAAAGATGGTCGAATTTTTTTCATAGTTATTGAATTTCGTATTGGTATCGAGTGAAATTAGTCAATTTTGGTGGCATTTTTTA
The DNA here is from genome assembly GCA_002245475.1 of Calephelis virginiensis. Classification (NCBI taxonomy): domain Eukaryota; kingdom Metazoa; phylum Arthropoda; class Insecta; order Lepidoptera; family Riodinidae; genus Calephelis; species Calephelis virginiensis. The sequence continues at coordinate 21,171 of NJDC01003723.1, forward strand.
CAAATTTGTTCAATGAAAGTGCACAAATAAAGTAATAGTGAAGAAATTAGCGTATCGTGTATTTCCTCGTTGCCGCCAAATTTCATTACATGAGCTTGAGTAATGAGGCCACCGCTTTACCGAAGAGCCTGACATGACTAACTGACGACTTATGACTGATGACTTTTTATAATTGATTAAAATTTATATAAAATTTGATGCAAATTTCTACTTGACTAATGGCAAATACTAACGTGAAGGCCAAAACCTAAAGAAAGAAAGAAAGATCCATTATGGTGGCAAAGAGTATTTACCTAAGGCAGTGGATCCCTACCCGGAGAAATTACTGCACAGCAGTCTACCGCCAGTGGCTTATTGGTAATGAACCATATTTTAACCTGCGCTCGCCACTTACGACCTACCTGGCAGATTGGCAGCTGGTCTATTCGACTCACCGGATCCAGACTAATATGGGGATATTGGTAAATCCTTGACTCTTACAGTCTAGAACTTGGAAGTACACAAACAAAAGCAGATGGATTTGCTAGTGATAAGAAATTTCACATATAGACACTAAACAGTGAAATCCAATCTGTCAGCCTGGGGGGAGAGAATCACATGTTTAAGGCTCATTCACGGGAGACTCCAAACCTAATACGGCTGAAACAATTCGATCCAGTTAGACCCCGGCCTAGCGCGGGTCATTACCCACAACGATCCATTCTCCCCTTAACATTAGGTAGGTATCCCGCTCACTACTACTTTAATTTGCTAATTCTCTGGGCAATATCAACAACTTTAGTTTGCAAGTAAATTTACAGCTGTTAACCTCAAACCAGCTGATTTTTAACATGCACCAAAGTTTAATGACAATAAAATATAATACAACGGAGCTGAAATGATAATGGAAGCGGAAGGTGGTCAAAGGAACTCTTAAAGTTCACAAAATTATCTTGTCTTTTGGACTTATTTAATATGATTTGACAAATTAATTGTTAAGACCTTGCCCCGTAAACTTTGTTTTGTTCAAAGTTATTAATAATCATTAAAACGTCAAATGTTGCATTCGATGGTTTTATCAAGATTAGTGTTATCAAATATCATAATTTATAAAGTACAGTCACATGGTTGAGGCATAAGTCAATGAAAATATTGATTAGAAAGATGATAAAAATGATTCTCAATTAAACCTTTTTTTAATAATTTCTAATACTAATTAAATACATTTAAATTAATGTACATTTTACTCGCAATAAAACTTCATAGAACTGACTCTTACTTATATAAGTTAATCATCTACATCTACATACACAAATTTATTTTCCTCGTTTTCTCTGAGATTCTACTATCATATTCAAACTTTGTGGCAATGAAACCACATTGGGAGTAAGGTCTTTTAACTAAAAAAAAAATTCTTCAAATCGATTCAGAAATAACGAAGAAAAATTAACATTGAGTTTTTCTTATGATATTGGAAGGCAAACAAGCAGACGTATTTTCTGATGGTAAGAAATTCACGCCGCCTACAAACACATAAGGTGGTAATGGTGCGTATGGTGGTAATGGTGGTATCCTCTGGACCGGGACATGTCAACGGCGAGCACTGACGTTATGGGGGCAGGAATAGATATGGTGGTGGTACCAATCCGGGCGAGTCGCTGCAAAACTCTACTATCTAGTCTGATGACGCGGTGTTAGTGACGGTAAGTCTATGCTTGCTATTTACGAGCTGCCAGGCAGGAGAGCAGATGGTCTATTTTGCAAAAGAGCCCGGACCATCACGGGGAAAATTGAAGATTGGGAGTTATATTATTACAAAAATCCATAAAAATACAGGGTTTTGACGTATAAGCTTAACCTTTTTTAAAGTCGATATCAAAATAAAATTGAGTTATTTAAAATTAACTCAATTGAGTTAAAATAAAATTAAGAAATTATGTTGTTCTACAACACTATCACTCTAAAATACATAAAATATATTTCTACCAAAATCTTTTCCCTAAATTTAAATCTTCTCAGTGTGTGCCCTTGATTCCGATCCAGTGATAGTTCATAAAATGTTCCTTGTGAATAAGGTTTTTTGTGAGTTTGATTCCGATACCACTACCTCATAATGATGAATTTATGTAGTAATGATGATATTTCATTTTGAAGATTGATTTTCGATTCAAAGGAGACCGTTTGTATGTCGAAGAGTCTCTTGGGATGCTTCGTTTTTGAACAAAAATGTACATCGAATGTTTTTTGATCCTCTGTGACAAATTGAAAACATAAACTAAATTCTGGCGTTGGAGTCGTTAGTTTTCAGATTTCACCCAGTAAATAATGTATAAGAAAGACATTAAAATAGCTTAAACAACTAGAAGGTTTGTCAGTTAGGGAAGATAGGCTACAAATTCTGACAGATTATTAATACCTTCTTTAAAATTTCTGAAAAGTCAGTCAGCTGCCAGATCTAGATTGCTTTTCAATCTGGACTTCATGCAAATTGGAAACTATAGTCGAATATATATCATTTAAGGTACTCTTAAACACAATATTTAATATTAAAATTTAGTTAACATTATCCAAAAAAATGTTATATAGGATTCGTTTAATGTTTTTGGAGTAAGATGTTAATAATCCGCGTCTACTGTATTCAAAAGCACCTAGTGTGACATATCTAATTCCAATTTGCATTCAGTCGAAATTCGAGAGTAACCGAATTTCACAGAAATGGAATAAATATTTTATACCGTATCAGAAGTAAGATTGTTCTTAACTAACAGGCAATGTTTTCGATATGCAAACACCTATACTATCTTATCGCTTGACATTAGTGTAGGTAACACGTTGCGATATACACGCCTCGTCTGTTAGATTACTGTGATGTGATAATCATAAAAACAGTATGTGTGTTTATCTATAAGTGTGTGTTTCTTATAGTTCGGCTATTTGATAAGACAATATGACTGAAAGTACACTAGATATTCAGGAGTTGGAAAAGTTAAGGTCTGTATTAATCCTTGAATTACTATAATTGATTGACACAATTGCATTCTTAATTGTCTAACTTCTTATTAGTATAACTCTTATTTCCTTTTATCATTTAATATTAATTTATTTCTGATCGTGTTAAGTTTTAATTTTTCAATTTCATATCATATTCATATGTAGATTAATTTTATAGTTATATTTGAAAATGTTTGGTGTTAAAAAAAGTATGCCTATTCTCGATAGTAAAATGATAATTTTATTCTGATCCACATAATTAGATGTTAGAACACCTAATGTTTTAATGTTATTGAAATTTTATTTTATTTAGATTTTAGTTACAATGGATTTTTCAACTAACTTTATGGCGTTAGAAATATTGCAAAGATTTTTATTTTTAAAATCTATTACTTTCTTAAAAAACCTTTTGTCAGTGTTTATTAAAATATGACATTTACTCTAGATATAGACAAGGCAATTGAGAAGTTTAACGATCATATTTTTTTCCATTATGTTAATATGCGATATAACATATGATGTATGAGGCATAAAAGATTATCAGAGTTCCCAGGTTATTGCTTAAAGAGGTATATTTATTATATTTGGCCTCTATGACAATAATCGATGAAATTTGTAGAATTAAAAATCGATAAATAATAGAATCGTACCACATAATAAAAAAACAGTATAAAAGTTCAATTTGAATAAAACATATCAAATTTCACACATTTTTGTACAATTATTACATACAAAAGGAATAATAATCCCGGAAGAGTAGAGTGTGTGTCTGTGGCATAATAACTTTTAAGAAGATGGACAGACTTCGATGCGAATTTTTTACACCAAAGCTGATGTGATCGAGATGGTTCTTAGCTAGTACATTGTCATCGTTTTGACAGGGGTTATTGAATATTTTTATTATTAGTTTTAGGATGAAATAGCATCCTGTCCCTTATTATTCATTTTGTTTTTATGATATTTGCTTATTTAACGAAATATATTTTTTCTGATTTTCTGTTACTTATAAAGTCTTTTACTGGCAACATACTTGCCAGCTTAGCACGGGTGGAAAAACTTCCAATTTTTCAAAAATCATCGCTGGACTTCTGAGCAATTTTTACTTTTTAAACAGGACAGTGACCCTGTTAAAGATGCATACCTACTTACATAGGGATAGACAGCGGAAAGCGACTGTGTGTTATTCAATGTAGTGACGTGGTAAATAAGTACACCAGCAAGGGTGTCAACCAAACCGAAACACAACAAAGGAGGGCACTGTCGTGGCGGGTATAACTTAGACCAATGATTGCTATTTTGAATTGTCACCGTGATTTAAAAATAATTGGTAATAAATATCAAAAATGTGATAAAAATCTACCCGATCAGATTAAATTTATTTTTAACTGATTTGAATAAAGAGGTGGTTCTTAATTAGACTATATTTTGAATGCTCGTTACGCAATTACTCGGCTAATAATGATCCGATTTTAATGGATTTCAAGGTGGTTCCATATTATTTTATCATGATCGGACTAGTGGTTTTTGAGGTATATTCAATAATCCATACATTTTTGTGTATCTTGACGACATCTTTAATGTTGTCAGGATAGAGGGAACTTATACATATTATTAAGTACATACTATTTAAATTATGCGCTTCGGCTTTACGATGTTTACTTTTTTTACACTTTATACTTTTATTTTTACATTGGCTGATCTAGTCTAAATTTAAACGAAATGATTAATTATGTGTAGCAACAACTCTATAGGTATCTTTTTTAGATTGACGAAGCTCGATGAATATAGCCGAAGCGCATAATTTAAATAGTACTACTGTACCAGTGGTCGCCTATCGGTCGAAATTCAATCATTATAAATTTTAATTATAAATTATTCAATATAAATTATTTTGAAAAGAACTCCATCTTCATTTACCAAATACTACAATGTTTCCAAACTTTATGAATATAGTTTGTGCGCTATCTGTGATCTTTTATTGTTATCGATATATTTGTTTGTGTATTTGTCAAATACTATGTATTTGATGTGTAATGTTTTACTTACATACATACATATCTTCACGCCAAGTCCCTTACGGGGTAGGCAGAGAGTATTGAGTGCCAGACCTCATGATCCTGACAAACCTGTCTTGCTTCCTTCACATTCATAACCCTTTTCATACAAACACGCCGGTTTCGGAGACTCTTGACACCACCCTCGGATAATATCCGATTGATCTGATCGTGAAATGTCAGCCTTGGTCTCCCCGGGTACCTACATCCATCCACATTCGCATTGTATATCTGCTTTGTCAATCTTTCATCTGTCATTCTTTCCACATGACCGAACCAGCGGAGCATGCCAATTCACATTTTAACACCAACACTTTCTTTCAATCCCACTCTTTCTCGGATCTCACTGTTACGAATGCGGTCAGCGAGCGTTACACCACAGATTTTCCGTAGTGCTCTCATTAATGTGTTTTTTACTTTTTAATTTAATACACTATTTTAAAAAAATATAAATTGTAAAATCGAAGCATTATTGTTAAAGATACTAGCTGTTTGCCCGCGACTTCGTCAGCATATGAACACATAATATGAATATATGAGTCATAACATATACATGTTATGACTCATTTATTCATATTATGTGTTAGATATTAGATATTAGAAGCGTTTGAATATCTTTTTGTCAGTGACAATGCATGTGTTATCCCATTTCTTTACTGATGCTTATAAGAAACGGTAAACACTTACTAATAAGTGACCAGCTTACTTACCACTTGATAGTCAATTTAAATTTTTATTACTTTACCTCATTAAAAATGCAACAGTCACATAAGGGGTATTCATTAAATATATACAAAAATAAATTTAATAAACAATTAAAACCCGGAAATGCAGATATATAAATGTTTATTATACAAATGCCTGTCCCTGTCGGGAACCGAAACCAAGCCACTCGACGACGAGGCAGCAAGTATAGTACTAACGTACAGAAGATTCACTGTTGTAAAAAACGCAAGCAAACTTGAATCTTAAAACGTGCAGTCCAGATTCATATTTCTTTGAGTGAGTGAACTTGATTTACTTAATAACTCATGCATGTCAATCAAATTTAAAACTTAAGACATTGATAGGAGTTTTGGCGCCATCGAGAGAAAAGATGGTCGAAGTTTTTTCATAATTATTGAATTTCGTGTTAATAATGAGTGAAATTAGTCAATTTTGGTGGCATTTTGTACAATTTTGTTCAGTGAAAGTGCACAAATGAAATAATCATGAAGAAATTAGCGTATCGTATATTTTCTCGTTGTCGCCAAATCTCATTACATAAGCTTGTGTAAAAAGGCCACCGCTTTACCCAAGAGCCTGACATGACTTACTGACGACTTATGACTGATGACTGAATTGATATAAAACAAATATAAAATTGGATGCAAATTTCTACTTGACTAGTGGCAAAATACTAACTAGATTGCCAAAACCTAAAGAAAGAAAGAAGAGGACATTGATACCAGGTTCATGTAAGGTCTGAGCGTATCTGAAATATTTTTACGTTTTGACGTTAGATATTTTTTTACTGCTGGTTTTGACTTTAGACTCTGCAAGAGAGTTTTTTGGCGCCATCGAGAGAAAAGATGGTCGAAGTTTTTTCATAATTATTGAATTTCGTGTTGATATTGAGTGAAATTAGTCAATTTTAGTGGCATTTTGTACAATTTTGTTCAGTGAAAGTGCACAAATAAAATAATCACTAAGAAATTAGCGTATCGTGTATTTCCTCGTTGCCGCCAAATCTCATTCATGAGCTTGAGTAAACAGGCCACTGCTTTACCCAAGAGTCTGACATGACTTCCTGACGACTTATGACTGATGACTAATTAAAATTAATTGAAATTGATATAATGTTTGATGCAAATTTCTACTTGACTAATGGCTAAATACTAACGTGAAGTCCAAAACCTAAAGAAAGAAAGAAGACTCTGCAAGAGGTACGCCACCTGAATGTACATAAACTATGGAGTGAAATCGCAGTGGTATCTCATATGATAGAAGTATTAAACTTTGTAATGTATTTGTTTAGTGTAGGCGAGTGTATTTAGTGTACTTTGTGACTTGCATAAACGATTAGATAAAGTTTTATTTACTTGCCAAAACCATCCTAAATGATATCTATCTAGAGATATAAAAATCAATCACTTCTCTTATCTGGTGTTTTATTACGATCACTGACGCAAATTTAAAGCATCTCCACTTCTATTGGCTCCACATATTTTTTTTACTTACTGTCTATTGCTCAGCAGTACGAACGGATTAGCCTTCAACTTCATCATAAAGCATCACAGTTTTGTTGCCAGGTTGGTCTATCGCCTCTGTGGTCTAGCGGTCCGCGTGTTGGACTTGACTGCATGAGGTCCTGGGTTCGAATCCCGGGTTGGTCAACAAAAAAAAAATTAGATTTTTCCAATTTTCTAATTGAAAAAAAAATATTGGTCGGGATTGGAAATGTGCCCGGTTGGCGATGGGTTTGCCACCTATCACATTGTGGGACTTAGTATCTTCGGCTAGTCGTGGGTGCCTTGGTCGTACCTCTGCCTACCTCTTCGGGGATATGGGCGTGAAGATACTTTTTGGTAAGCCTGATATAGCTGTCTGCCCTAACCCGGAGACTGAAACACGGCAGTCCCAAATGTTTTATTTATGGTGGCTGGAACAAATACTAAGGCAAATCACAGAACAACACTCGACTATCATTGGCTTTGTTATTACTTATTAACGATCTGTTTCACCTATGTATGACTTTTCAATCCTGTGTGGTCTAGCGGTTCAGGTGTTGGACTTGACTTCATGTGGTAATCCTGGGTCGGGTAACAAAAAGAAAATTTGGTTTTCCCAATTTTCTAATAAAAAATGTTGCTCGGGATTAGATATGTGTCCGGTTGGCGTTAGGCTTGCCGTCTATCACATTGTGGGACTTAGTGTCGTCGGCTAGTCGTGGGTGCCCTGGTTGTGCCTCCGCCTACCTCTTCGGGGCGCGAAGATACTTTTTTTAAAAAAAAGTGCGTCCTCATTCCTAAAAGGTTGTCGTCACCATTTGTGATGACTTCTAGTGTTGATGGATGTATTTCTCTGGGATTTCATCATCAGATCCAGACTTGATGACAATGGAACTACCTCGCAAATAAGCTCTTTCAAATAATAAACAAATTAAAGTTTTCTAAAAATGACAGATCAATCGATTAACATACATAAAAATAAGTCGATCATATAACTCCTTTCTTTTGTCAAAGTAAGTTAAAAAGAATGCTCGCCTGCTACCAATCAGTTCCCATGAGGCAACCCAGACCAACACAAGTACAGTACTACTATTTAAATTATGCACTTCGGCTTTACACTTTTACACTTTATACTTTTATTTTTAAATTGAACTAATCTAAATTTAAGCGAAATGATTAATTATGTGTAATAACAACTTTATATAGATATCTTTAAAATGCATTCGGATTTCCAAAACTTGACGAACAAAGCCGAAACGCATAATTTAAATAGTACTACTGTAAATTAGTTTTTAGTTCGTGTTTATCTTTTATTTCGTGTGATAAGTCCACTAACAACTTTCTTTCTTTTTAGGCCTTTACATATAAATAATGAGAGTGACGAAAAATCTGTGAAAGTTCCACAACCAGCGCAGGAATGGAAGTTCATTCTAGAGCCCGCATTAGTTGGGGCAATGATGGCTATCAATTTGGGTCAAACGTCATTACAGAATTTCTATTTACGTACCGCTTGCACGGTAGACCTGGCCTTGCCATTGGAAGTGTGCGATAGGGGCGTGGGAGAGGAATTCAGAAGTGCTGAGGTAAGTGTGATATGGATTTCGAAATCGATGTATCTGTAGTTTAACATCGATTTTTATCGATTCGTTTAGTTAATCGATTAATGATTTTAGCTCTCAAAAATCTTCAAATTTCATTATCATGTTACGATGGTTCCGTATAAATTTTGTCAACGTTCGACTAAACAGTTTTGTCGAGTTAGGTACATATATATGCAATGCATAAATTCTAATGTAATTAGAAAACATCATTTTAAAATTTACTTTTGATATCAAATTTATTGGGACTACCTCCTAAGAAAGTTTTATTAAAATCTGTTCGTTAATCCCGCAACAAATGTATAAATAAAAATCACTCAGTCGAATTGACAAGCTCCTCTTATTTGGATATGGTTAAACATATTTTGAAAGAGAATGTCACTATGAAAGTGTAAAGTAATATTTAATACAATTCTTTTTATAATTTATAAACTGCGTTTTTTGTTACTTTTGTAACTGTCCATTACCTCTGTGAAGAATAGACAATCTGCCTTAGGGCTTGGTAGCTGGTTAGAAAAGAAACTTAGTTTCTAAAGTTTTTACATAGTTTTGTTATGCGTTTTTTTACATAGTTTTGTTATGAGTCAAAAGTGAACACTTAGTCGTAATGACTTGCTCGACTGTTAAATGTTCACTCCGAGATATTAACTAAATTTTTGTTACGCATAAATTTATTTCTTAAACTACATTAAGTAGTACTTTGTATGTGTACTACAAGATCACTGGTAGTACAGTGTTGTTTAACAATTTACCTGAGTAGGGAACTCCTATATATATATAGGAGTGCACCATCTTACCTATCCTTCTTATTCAGATTTAATTATTATTAATTTATATTGATTTATTCTGGTATCTATTTAAGTATTTCTATGTATAAGAATCGTTGGCTAACACCCATAATAAACGTATACTCGTAATATGCTTACTTTGGGGTTAGATTCAATTTGTGTAACTTGTCCAGGAATATTTATGAAATGGCTCTCCTGATCTAGAAAAAGTTTTCATTTAAACAGCATAGATATTAGTGTTCCGTTGATATGTCATGGCTGGGTTTTTGGGTCTTATCTGCCATTCCATCCCGGAATACCACAATGTAGAGTATTGACGCTTTGGCTGTAAGTTATCAAAGATTTTAAATTGTGTTCCTAATGATTTAAGCGCAGTAAAACTTCAAAACTGCGACATAGACCTCACTATAAGTAAGTACACTCTCTTCACACCAAGTCCCTAATGAGTAGGCAGAGCGTATCGAGTGCCAGACCTCACAATCCTGACAGACCTGTCTGGCTTCCTTCACATTCATTAACTTTTTCATACAAACATGCCGGTTTCGGAGACTTTTGACACCACCTTCGGATAATATCGGAGTGATCTGATCGTGGAATGACAACCTTGGTCTGTCTCCCCGGTAGTAAAGTAGTAAGTAAGTAACCTTAAGTCGTCTATGTACTTAAAAACTATATAATTTCCACGATATTCGCCAAATTCCTTTATATGTAGATATAGTAACAAAAACTGGTCTAAATGACTGAAACATCGAGTAGCATACACAAAAATAAATAAGTATATGAGTTGAGTCGCCTATGTGGTCTAGTGGTTCAGTTTTTGGACTTGACTTCATGAGGTACTGGGTTCGATTCCCGGGTCGGGCAACAAAAAAAAATTGGGTTTTTCCAATTTTCGGCTAGAGAAGGGTGCCCTAGTTTTGCCTCTGCCTAACTCTTTGGGGATATGGGCGTGAAGATACTATATATTATATATATGAGTTGAAAATTTTTTAAACTCCTTTTTTTTAAGTCAGTTAGTAAAAGGTATTGGTGTCAACAGCTATAACTGTAATCAAACAAAGTATAAAACTTGCAGTTTTATCTGACGTCGTCATAGAAAGTCATGTCAGGGTCTTGGGTAAAGCGATAGCCTCGTAATTCAAATTTATTTACTCGTTGTAAGATTTAGCGAAAGAAAATACCTACATGATACGGTATTTTTTTCACGAATATTTTACTTGTGCTCTTTATCTGACTAAATTGAACAAAATGGCACCAAAATTGATTAACTTTACTTGTTACGTACACGAAATGTAATAATTACAAAGTAATTGCTACCAAATTTCGTATAGATGGCGCTAAAACTCAAGTTGAAATTAATAGTACTTTATTAATAAAACCTTCCTATGTTTTGTTTAAATCAAATAAATAATTTTAAAACTTATAGAAAAACGATATAATATAAGAACTTGTTTTCTTTTTATCTTATTTAACCTCAAACCAATTACATCGATCAACAACAGCTAACTGGGACAAATGTTTTATCTTTATGCTAATATTAAAGACAACATTGTTATTATTTATGATTAGTAAGTCAGTCGTTTGATTTTCATTGGAATTCAGAGACTTTGTAACTCAAGGCAGTTATGGAGGAAGTTAGATAAATTCGAATAAAATTATACTTCGAAAAATTCCATTATTATAACTTTTTTTAAATATTAATCGTTTTTGTCGCACTACACTTTTTTGTTACACTACAGCCATGAAACTTAATACAATAGTCTTAAAAATTGCAAAATGTTAAATAAAGTGTAGTAAAAAAGTGGTAGTTTTATTTAATAATGTTAATCCGAATAAGCTGAATTGATAATTAAATCTGAATAAGAATAGGTAAGATCCTATATAATAATGAAACCTTTGATAACTTAATAGCCAAAGCGTCAATACTCTACATTGTGGTATTCCGAGATGGAATAGCAAATTAGACCCAAAAACCCAGCCATGACATAGCATCGGAACACTAACATCTATGCTGTTTATATGAAAACTTTTTCTTGATCAGGAGAGCCATTTCATAAATATTCCTGGACAAGTTACACAAATTGAATCTAACTCCAAAGTAAGCATATTATATGCATGTGTTATGGGTGTTGCCAACGATTCTAATACATAGAAATACTAAAATAGATATCAGAATAAATTTTAATAAACACCCAGACCCGGAAATGCAGACATGTAAATGTTCATCATACAAACGCCTGCCTCCGTCGGAAATCGAACCCGAGCCTCGCGGTTAGCCTGTGTAGTTAGGCGTGTATGCTAGCCACTTGACCGATGAGGCTGTCATGTTTGCTATTTTTTGACATTTTCAACGGAAAAAGACTGATAAGACAGCGATTAAGCAAATTAACCTCCTGAATGAATGAACAAATTAAATTAACTACGTTAATAAAAACCGACATCAAAACTAAAAAGTAAAAAAATAATAAAGATTGAATATTAAGTAGTAGTTTAAAGTCGGTTTTTATTAACGTAGTTATTTTTATTTAATACTTTTTAGTTTATTGCTGATATGATTTATTTTAATAAAAACAAGCGGAAAATTTGTCTGGTACCAAACTTCCTAGAAAAGGAGAAAATACTTCAGCTGTCAACGCTGTGATAACTATGCAAAACTAAATGACATTTGAACTAAATTTTCCACTTTTATGGTTATGGTTATTTTTCGCAATCGGTCAATCTCAGAACAAAGAGTATATTATAAAAAAGTGTCAAAAACAATATTTTCGCGAAACATCAATGACACAGTCAATGATTTAAGAAAAATATGCATATACACTTGTACTGCTTCATAGTGATACGTAAAACAGTACAAATGTTTCATTATTTAAAAATATGCATATTTGGAAGTTTTACCAAGCGCCGACGATGGAAAATATCAAATATATGGAGAAAAATAGATAATTAGTTTTGTTACTATTTTTTTTATATTATATTCTGCGATTTTGATGACATTAACTCAATAATTCCCACAAGACTTTTCGCTGTCGAGTCACAGTACTTTTATGGCGTGACGTAAGGGATGTGTTAAAGGCGAGGCGTATCTAAAACGGAACGTTTATTAACTACCCAAGATGGCGACTGAGATTCGTCAGTCAACACATTTAGACAATCCGAATATTGCATATACATGTTGTCGACTCGAAATCATTATTTTTGTATGTTTAATTATTCAGGTAAGGTTTTAATCGAGTCTCCCCTTGACGAAATTATTAATGTAGATAAACATCGCGATAGGTGAAAATAGGTAAAAAAAAAGTGTGTTTGTACTTATGTACACGCGTTAGAAGTTATACTTCTTCGGCGTAATAAGATAAAAATCTTTTTAAAAACTAAAATGTTATCTATAGCTAACTTAATAGCTAACTTCATCATGTCGGTTTTTCGTGACGGTGTGAGCGCGCATCGTAAAAATTTACCCTCATCATTTTTTCCTAACGCGCCAAAAGAAGTATAACTTCAAATGCTCCTAAAATGAAAACTAATGGGCCTATCTGAATAAAAATTTTATGGGACCAATTCGAAACTATTCCGCATCTAACAAAAAAAGAATTACGTAAATCGGTTTAGAAACCACGGAGGAATCGGTGTACATACATAAAAAAAATACCGACCGAATTGAGAACCTCCTCGTTTTTTTGAACTCGGTAAATGAATTAAATAGTGTGCAAGTTCAAATAAAAACTACGTATTATTAAATTACTTTAGGGCCCTTGGTAAGTAGGTAAGTGAAGTTTAATTCAAATCGACTAAAAACGTTAGTGAAAAACACATTTTAAGATTCCGTTACATAGAGTCTAGCGTAGTGAATAAAAGCATGTTATAAAAATATAATTTACATTGATAACTTCCTCCTTTTTTGGGATCATTCAAAAAGAGAAGAAAAAGAATGGTTGGTGAGCTTTAATTTTGTATTTTTTTCATATGGCATCATTTTTTTCAGGCAGCAAGTCAAGTGGTCGTATCCGGTGTGAATGTCAGTCGAAGTTTCATCGGCTCAATGTTGGCAACAATCGTCTTACTCTTTGTAGGACCATGGAGTGACTGCAGCGGTAGAAGAAAGCCTCTCCTTATATTACCACTGCTGGGAATGTGCGTTATGACCACAGCAGTCTTATTATTACTGACCTTCCCAGGTGCCAGCACGGTACAAGTACTGTATATGGTTCAACTGCCAATTTCTCTGGGAGGGAACTTTGGTCTACTGCTAGCAGCTGCTTTTAGCCATCTTGGCGATGTAAGTATGATTTTTTTAGGTTCAGACAGCGAATAAGCACAGGGGTTTCCTATAGGCTGTTATCCTTTATGTGCAAGTTTAAAACGCAAAGATATGTAGCACACTCAAGAATAGTTTTAAGACTCAAGAGCTGTTTAATTTACTGGCTATCTTACCTTCAAAACCGGAATACGATAATCGCTAGGATTGACGATGTGGTGGCAGATAACGCAGAGGCTATTCCTGGCGAGTTTTTACTAAACATCCAGTTTTGGATACGGTTATGTTGGTAAAACCACCGATGACTCATGAATTGCTTGGTGAGAAAAAGTTGACCTCATTTAGGTCATATATTAATTCAAAGGACAGCAACATACGTGAAGATTTTGCAGCACATTTGCTAAACTAAGTTTAAATTGTCACTGTCTTCTTTTAACGAAAGGAATAGAAAAAGAATTTTTTTTATAAGAAACTTAAAAAAAACACATTTTCTTTTTGTTGTCCGACTCGGGAGCTCAATGGATACATTAGCAATTTATATCACTTCTTTTCTTTTGCTGACCACACCACTGCAAGTGCGGTTTATATAAGAATATAAAACCTTACTTCAATTTTAATATTATTTTACAATAAATATTAATTACTTAGTATAACTTAAAAACTTGTCAGATCTCAAATAAATCAAAATAGACCAAAACGAGCTTACAAATAAAAAAACTTGCAGTTAAAATTTGCTCACCAAGTTACAAGTTCTTGGTTAACACACTCATATTTTATTTGTAATTTAGATAAAAACAAAATCAAAGAAAACATTTTATTTTAAAGATTAATTAACGACCGCCTCGTT
>NJDC01003728.1:8928-25448 GCA_002245475.1 Calephelis virginiensis
TATATATATATATTTCATTCGTAGATCAAACAATAACTTAGCTAATTTGTATAAATTAAAACTTTTACACTTATAATTTACGTCTTGCAATAAATTCACAGTTTTCTGCCAAGTGTGTAGCTAGCCTGACGTCGTGAGAATCGCAAGCACCATCAGAATGTTTGCTGATTTCGTTTAGGAGTCGTCGCAATATTAGTGCAGTGGTAGCCATTGATGGATTCGGAGGAACAGACGTATCCAATTCCTAGAACATAAGTGTACACAATGTATATATATAAAATATTTATATAGATGGCAGTTAGTTTGCCTCATTTAATTAGTTGCATTTTTTAAAAAAAAAAAAAACCTTTTCTCTGTTCATCATAGGAGTAACCAATGTTATGGTCACTATGAAATGTGAACTTCATTTGCAATGATAAAATTAAATAACTCTTTTATAGTATCTCATGGAACTATGTAGCTATAGGAAATAACTACCAAGTTGGTAGTTATTGATAGTTGGAATTACCAACGTATACGATAAATACCTAAAGTTATTAAAAAAAATTCAGTCTCGGTAGCTCAAATGGATAGAGCATTCAGAGACGAAAGGGTGCAAGATTTAAAATTGAAATGTCTCAGATATTTTTTTTTTATTTCTTTAAAGTCAAAATAGGTATATCCCAAGAACGTGACTCCACAAGTGCTAAAACTAAAATATTTTAATTGAAAAGAAAGAAGAGAATCAAAAGTTATGGTAATTTTAAAATGTGTACTTCATCTGCAATGATGAACTCGTTATACTAGCTGACCCGGCGAACTTGACATTATAATATATACTACAGTGTAATAAAGACAACTGCAGTGTAATGTCAACTTAAACGTCGGAGTACTGTAGTCTATGTTTATTAATAAGACGGTATGCGTCTTTTGTTTCGTTGTTCATCAATCTTAAACTTCAAACTCTTTCACAAAATTTTAACGAACTATCTAGTTCTTTTTATATTTTTCATAGCATGATATAGTACAAAACCTTTTGAATTGGTCGATAATAAAACTAAAATTAGGAGTTAAATTGATTCTCCTAATTTTAAGATAGCAGTAATGTTAGTAAAATTATTTCAAAATTTTATTGCGTTACGAAACTATGACATGATTTGTAAATTGTATTATTCCACGGGCGTAGAAAAACAAATAAAATTTTAAGTATAAAAAAACTTATAACTTTTAGGTTATCTTCATTCACCTTTAACAATATTTATTACTGTTTATTCGAATATAATTTATATTCGAAATGCAACATATTTATTTGCGGAATATTCGTGTTGAAAAGTTCTTACAAAAGTATTTAAGCATTCCAATATATTCTACCTCATCATGGTATGCAAAATATATTTAATATTTATAAAAAATAATGAACTAATAAATTACATTTATTTATTTTTTCTTTAAATTATTAATCATAAACATTTTTAAAATGTACTTTAATTTAAATTTAACCCTATCTATCATGAACTACTGAAAAATTAAAATAAAAAAGTCCTGTATCTCCTAAGAGGTAGGCAGAGGTACACCCGGGCAACCACGATTAAACGAAGATAGACTACACAATGTGCTATATAATAGCAAATCTATCCCAGCTAACCAACCAAGCTTTTACATTCGAAGAAAATAATTACGTACCGTATGTCGTAGTCGATGGTAAAGAGTAGCTGATATTGTGGCTATCCATTCTAACTGATTGCTGGAGGCGGCATGGCTGCGTTTCATCCGCTGGACGCTAATCGCCACTAGTGGTTCTATCAAATAAGCCGGATCTAAGTCAGAGCTCAGCCTGTCCAACACCATTTGATCATGTCCCATATGATATAAACCTATTATCTGTGGATTTCAATATATTATATATAATATCTACTGTTACAAAAAAAAAGAATGCTGCAGGTTAGGAGCAGGCAAAGAAAATTATAAGAACATAGGGACCTAGACATGAAATATAATGACAGTGTCAGAAATGCACCTAGGGGTACACCAACTGACATTGCATAGGAATTAATTGATAAAATATGCATGGAAAATGTTTTTTAAGTAAGGATTAAATTTTTGTACTTACATTTTGATTATGAACGAATTTTTCATCCAGGGTCCATAAAAGAGCCAAATTATAAATGCGTCCAATCCAATCATCGTATTCGACTAAACTTCTCTCAGGACTAATAGTATCTATTGCTTTGCGAATCAATTTAGTAATGAATTTCATCCTAGGGCTCTTTATTTTTTCTGAACAATTCATATTGATTTCTTTTATCGTAGGAGTATCAGTAAATGCTTCAAGTATATATTCATAGTCAACATCAAACAATGTATCAAGGGGTTTTGGAAACTTAACAATAAAGTGGCACTGGTAATAAATAGTACAGGAAACTTGAAAATTTAGATTTAGAATATCTTTGTTTACATTTTTTGTATCTTGTGCAACTTCTACGAGTGATGGTAAACTCTCGTCCCAGATTTTCTCGTATTGAATGCTTTGCTTTTTACATTCAGCTGAAGATTTTAGACAAACGCTAAATTTGTCTAGATAATTGTTAATCATTTTTAAAGTGACTACCAAACATTCACTATTAAATGTTAAATCTTGCAAACATAGTGCATCCTTTGGCAATTTACCTACTTTATTGACTAGTTTGCAGCAAGCTTCAAAAATTTGTTTCAGATAAGTCGACCATATTATCGAAAATAAGCCTAACCTTAAATGCAAATCGGAAATGTTATAAAGGCACTCTGTTACTGCTGCTAGAAGTTCTGTTTTGGACATACACTTTTGCCATTCTATCGCATATTCCCAACACATATTTGCAAGAATGTAATCAGCTTTGGTACTCAGAGGAAATTGACGCCGAAGAAGAGAAAGCCATTTAAATATTTGAGGATTACTTTCTACATGAAAACGATTATTAAGTACAAAAACATATTCGTACCTATCATCTTCTTCAGACGAGTCTGGGTCAAATAGTTCCATTAGTTCATTTACTACTATAGCTATTGGAGGGATACCCATACTGCAGAGCCACTTGGCTATTAGTTCAGTTACAGATCCTTTACCTCTTGTATAAACATATTTTAAGTTAATAGTAATCTCACTGAATTGTAGTTTTGGCAATGCTACTCCTTTAAATGTTGCTCTATTTAACAACACTATACTTAATATGGATATGTCTTCTAATTTACCAATTAATATACCCCATTTAGCGTTTTCTGAAGTCACTGACTCCCATGCACTATCGCTTTCTGATGATGCTTCAAATGTTTCAAATATTTTTCCTGCAGCTTTACAAGCCATTGCTACAATCATACTTCGCAAAGGACATCGTAGATCAACTAACAGTTTACGAATATTATCCCACCAGGGTGATATTTCATTGTATACTGCGCAAGATGCTTCTTCAGAAGCCTTGCATATATAATAAACTATAGCAATGAATTTTTCAATTAGCTCAATCGTTATTTCTTTTAATGGTGTGTTTACTAAATGCATAATAACAATTTTTAGTATTTCCTGTGGATCAACATGACCATTTTTTAAATGATTTGTTAATACGCTAAAATCCTTTAATTTTAAAACAGAAATAAATACATTTCTTGATATAGAATTAAGTTTATCGATTGACAAATCATTTTTCATATAAATGTATCTATTTTGTTCCTCTAAAGCAAAGGCATTTATAAATTCTTTATAATTGTTACTCTGGCTATCTGCAAACGTAACTTTTGCATGATCTTGATCTTTAGAATTACTTTCATGTGCCAAAATTAGTAATCTTTCTAAAATACAAGTATCATCTTCTAAAAGTTGAAAACTGATATCTTTTTTATCAATATTTTCTGTATCAGCTGAGCCTGAGTCTTGTTTAATTTCAAATATATCATAGACTTTTTCTATCAAGTCTTGCATAGCTTCCGTGCTTTCTTCATTTATTAGGCAATAAAAATACGTTAAAATTATTAAATTTCCAAAATAATTTTTAACTTTTTCATTGTATGGAACCAATTCTTCATCAACGAGTTCGTCCCAAAATACCTTTATACACGAAATTATAGTATTTACCGATGCACAATTTTTTATCAAAATTTCCACACAGTGTTTTCTTATTTCCAAAGTCTTTAGTTTTGCAACATTTTCTATTATTTCGGCTTGGCATTCATCTAAAGAACCAGATGCTTTTTTTATAATATCACGAATTTCTCGTATTACATGTAAATCTCTAGACCTTTCTAAATGTTCTCCTTCTAATGCAAAGTAAAAAGGAATGTTGAACTTTTTTAATTTTCCATCAGGATCAAATAGAACGCATTGGATTTCTGGAAGATTTAGTTTTTTGTGTGTATAGTTTTTTTCTGCTCCAACTAAACCGCAACTGTTATACAATAACTTTCCATTTTTTGTGGCTGTAAAAACTGCAACTCTTGTACCTCTTTGCATTAACCTTATATCAACAAGACCTTTCTTAGGCATGTATATAATTAAAAATACGGCTCTTCTTATTTCTTTTGCTACAGACATTTGAGGTTTTTTGTTATCAGCATCGAAAACCTAAAAAATATCGTAACATCTCATTGTTATTATGTTCATCAAGTAATATTTTAAACCATTATTCGAAAAACTACAATATGCAATAATGCCGGCAATAATGATATAAAGTCTATTAGGTAAATAAATAAGAACTAATTTTGCAGAAGTAACAATGTCGATGGTAGAGGAGACTTATATTGAATACAATTACAAAAACACAAATAAATGTGACAAGGAATCAAGGACCCAGTAATTTAGTCTTAAGTAATAAAGGCTTCTTAATGTAGGTACTTACATAAAAAATTGACATTTAGAAGTGTGTGTCAGTTATAAACAACTGAGTCTGTAACATTAAAGAATTTACAGGAAAAAAAACATTTAGATGAAAACATTTGGTTTCTAAAAAACTTTGATGGATTTCTTGTTCGTCAGTATGTTCACGCATCACAGTAAGCCTACAGCCCTACTAATCATATAGATCTGAAATTTCAGTGTTTCGACTTCCGAATCAGGGACTATATGAAAAATTCGGTTATCAATAACCCCGCTGGCATAACTGTTAACATTGTAAATAATGATGATACAGAACATGAACACAAAGTATTTCGTGTCTCGACTCAACATTTACAAAAAATATCTAAATTAAAAAAATTAAGCACCTGAACAAAAGCACACTGTGCGTCACGGCAACCTTTAAAAAGCCTTATTATAAAGCCTTTCGCGATGTCAAGCACTGCAACTCTACCCAAGTTATCAGCAAATGCAGCAAGCCGTCGGTCAGGCGATATGGTGACCGCCGTCCCATGTCGTTGAGCATCATATATGCTACTCCTCATTGCTAATTGCTCTGCGCGAATAAGCGGTTCCGTAGTCGTTGGGCCCACTTCCGTAGATCCCCCTAACCAGCCTCTGCGAAATAAACACATAGTTATTCACACCGAGTACCAACCGACGGCTGTCAGCTGGTCGAGGGGTTAGCGTAAACACCTTTTCAGCAATCACTCGCGAGAGTGAGGCCAGATTACTGACAGGGAAAGGTATTTTTGTATGTGTCTGTTTTAGGTCTGGGTATTTAATTATTTCTACTAGTGGTCGCCCATTTGTCGAAATTCGACCATGATAAATTGTAATATCTTTTTGATAAGCCTTCTTCATTTCTCAAGGCCAACTACTAAACTTCATGAATAATTAGTGCGCCATCTGTGATCTTTTATCGTTATCATCAATATATTTGTTTGTGTGTGTCAAATGCATGAGAGCGTGGGTAATGTTTTATTTATTAATTTAATGTACTTTATAAGTATTATTATTGAAAAATATTAGCGTTCTGCACTTCACCTACACATAAACTATAAATGTGCCAAATTTTATGCTCCTGCGTCCGCGCAATTTTCGTAAAAAGGGGTCCAATGTTTTAGTTTGGCATCACGTTTTAATATATAGATATTTATGTAGTTAAATAATAAAAATATAACACATAATTTGTTTACTTTGGAAAAACCTAAATTATTTAAAAACTATCTTCATGCTCATATATACCTGAAGATGTACAACCCACGACTAGCCGAAGACACTAGATCCTACAGTATAATAGGAAGCAAGTCTAACTCCAACCGGGCACATATCCAATCCAAGGCAACAATACTTTATTAGAAAATTGAAAATACAAATTTACTGCTTATTTTGTTGCGCGAGCCTGAGGGTCGAACCCGTGACCTCAAGAAGTCAAATTTGACGCAGACTATAGGACTACAGATGCGGCTTTAATAAATTCTTGTAACTTCTTTATTTACCTTTATTTATTTTTATTCGACTTCAAAAAAAGAGATTAGAAATTCATCATATTTATTACACGACTTCTTGGTTAATATCCAATATATTTTGACAGTTTTTTCGAAAGGTAAGATATGACAAATAGCTTTCGAGTTATATTGAATGATGCATTATGGATAGAGCTCTCTATTGACGGGGCGGAGCATGTCGGGATGGGGCGCATCGCATTGCTAAGCCCACTGATGCGGGCCGGGCCGCATCGCATGCGCGTGGATTTTTGTTACTTAGTACGAAAGTAGAGCAACGAAATAGAGAGGCCACTCGACGTTAAAATTGTCAAGTATGGAAAGTCGCGCCATCTAGTAGTTGTCATACGAATCTTCAAGTATGGAAAATGGCGGCTCTAGTAGGTGTAGTACGAAATTTTAGCGTTACAATACCATAGTGCTCACTGCTCTTTTCTTAACAGTAACATCATGATCTTTGGCCACTGTCTGCCGCATCGGGGTAAGCGCGCGGGGTGCCTCGCGGAATTCCGCCGCGGAAAAATCCGCCGTCCGCGCCGATGCGCCCCGGCCCAGTGGGCGTTGCTTCATACAAAATGTATGCAAGCGATCTAGGCGGATTATTGCGCCCCGTCCCGGCCCGTCCAACTGGGCGCTATCTTCTAAGGTGCATCCAAACATGCCCAGTCAAGCCGGCGGCAAGTGCATCTTTACTTGCGGCATTTGCGGCTTTTGACTGCCTACGGGAGTTCGCGTGTGGCTTTAATGCTCTAGTGTTGTCAAAATTTTACTCTTTTTTTAACGTAATTATCTGTTAATTAAACAAAGCGTGGGAGCGAGAAGTTCTTATCAGGTACAAATTGCCTTAGAGGAAAAGAGAGAGTGAGTCAGTTACCGATGTAACAATATTTACGCGAGTAAGAGTCCAAAACGTTGCTGTCATACCGGGTCGCTGTGAAATTTGTGAATTTATTTAATAATCTCACGATTAAAAAAGAAGGGAATTTACGTGCAACTTTAGTATCGTGTTTTGTAAGCGCATGAGACGTTACAAAATGTAACAATTCCACACATTTTACATGTCAATATAATTTTGTTGTTGGAATATTTAGAACTTTGTTTTGTCAGTGTTTTGCTATTAACCTGCCCCGAAAAGGGATATTTACAACAACGTATTTATTTGTATTGTTTTATATAAGCGTATTTTGTGAATTTAATCAGAATTAGCCAAGATATCAAATAAAATAGTAAATTGTTTGGTTACGCTAGGGCTTGACAAAACGGTGACGTCGTAAATATCGATGAATGTTTGTATTGGCTGTTTAGCCAAATTAAGTTACATAAAATACATTTCTACTTAAGGCTGAGATGTGCTTAGTATATGAATCTTTTTATGAATACTTGATATTAAATTTAGTTGTTAAGTCAATAAATCATATTTTTTTACAATTTTTTCAACAGTTCCGATGTGTTTATTGAAAATGCTGAAAAACACTCTTGCTTGATTTAATTGATCTAAGACATTTAAAATACAATTGCTAAACCCGGTAGAGTATTCTGTTACATAAATTAAATAATATTTATTTAAATTACTGTTCTTATAAATTCCCAAAGAATTCTTTAGTAAGACGATTTTAAATAGACATGGAAGGACTCCAAGTACGTAACCATGTAATACACAAAAATTATAGTTATATATATTCATAGTTTTCGTTCTCGCTGTGGCTCATGTTTTTTACTTTCATGCAGTGTGGCCAGATCGTGGGATATTTTTCCTTCCATTTAGTGCCGTTTTTAGTGTACTTAGATGAGAGTGTGTCAAAAAGTGGGGATGCCCACTTTTTTAATATAAGTATGTCATTTCCTTATATTAAAAAAATATTTTCGAGAGGAAATGACTCTTTTAAGTATTGGGGGAAAACTCGTCAGCTGATACATTTACTTGGGCTATAAATGTTTCTGTCTAGCTCCGACGTTACACTTTCAGGGCATCATAGATATAGCCAGCTGACTTATTTATTTATTAAAAACAATACATAAACTATCGTCTGGTAAATTTTCGTTTGGGAGGAAATCACTGAACACACACACACACACACATATATATATTTCATATTTGTGTGACCAACTGACGTATAATCTACGACTTTATAATTAGCTGACAATTTTATTTCTTCAAAATGTTAGTCTAACTTTAATTTGATCATTTTTAATAGGTAATAAACTATTAAAAACTTTTTTTTTATTACGTGCTTGGGCGGCTACCACTGCTCAACCCACCCTCGGAGCCGCAGCTGACGTTTACAACGCTCATTAGACTCTCTGAGGCATTGTACGAATTATCGACTGAGAAGAAATAATTGACGAAAATTAGCGCCTGGCTTACGGACTACGTGTATTAGTGTAATTAATTAAAATCTATTCATAACATACCATTGGATTACCTTGAGGTTAAACCAATTTGTAATCAGTATTTTTTTTTTGAAACATGCAGGTGATTGAAATGAAACAGCAGACGGATTTCCTGATGGTAAGAAATTCATGCCGCCTAGACACGCCACAGGTGGTAATGGTGCGTTGCCAACCTTAGGCCGGGATGTAAGTAAGGCCTCGAGCCAAACTAAGTTTAACGGCTACCTTACGAGTTTCCTGGCACAGGAAGGCAGATGGTCTATTCTGCAAAGGAGCCGGGACCGGAGAATTTTGCTTTATCATCAAGTCATGTCAAGAACAGATGTCGATTTCTTTCGTCTTACAAATGGGGTGAAATTTGACATGAATTTTAGTCTGTTATTTGACTAGCGACTCGATTTTGTTATTATTTTTTAAAGTGAAAATTTCTTTAGCGGCGTTGAGCACTTTTTTGGAATGGGTAAAAACTTCTAAACTCGCGTCAGATCGTAAGACGGTGGAGAGCGCAAGCGCGAATAAGACGGCGCAGGTCAGGACATCTAAAATAAAACGTAGATTTATTGCTGTTTTTGTATTGCTTAGATATTTCCGAAGGGATAGGATTCGCAATGGATAATACCAGTACGAGTGAGTGTAAAACAATCGCATAAACTACTGCGGGTCGGCCCTTCGCGTTGATCTGCAGTATTAAATAATCGCCTCTGTGGTCTAGCGGTCTGGCGTCGGACATGACTTATTGAGGTCCCGGGTTCGATTTCCAGGCCGGGCAACAAAAAAATTAGATACTGTATATTTCCAATTTTCTAATAAAAATAATGTTGCCCGGGATTGAATATGTGCCCGGTTGGCGATAGGTTTGTCACCTATCACATTGTGGAACTAGTGTTTTCGGCTATTCGTGGGTGCCTTGGTTGTGCCTCTGCCTACCCGTTTGGAGATACGGGCACAAAGATACTAAATAATTGTACTGTAAAGTGTAAACTGTTTCTTGCTTTGAATGCTTTGCAATTTATGGTAGATAAAATAGATATTAGTTTAGTAAAACATCTTTTAATTTGTTTGCGACTTGTAGGTGTAGGTATATCATAGTTTCTCAGTTAATAGAAATTACAGACCACCATTGTGAAGAAGTTTAGCTGTTTTCGAAAGTTGTAAGTTTAACAAAGGAAATAATAGTAGAAGGAAAATCGATATACACATATATATTATATTGGATTGAATTATGTAGGTATAAGTTTGAAAAAATAATTTTATCATATTTTATCTCATAAGTAATACTATTTTAACTGGCCGAGGTAAATTATGAAGTGGCCGTACTAATAGGTAGCGTACTAAAGTTTCATGGTTTAGCACAGAGTACTAATAGGTAGGTACTAACAGTACTAATAAGGTGTAATAGTAAATTTTAGGGATTGTACAATTACAGTGCGAATCCAAAAATGTCCGATTAAGGACAAGACTATTGTATTATACCACATAAATGATAGAACTTTCATACTGATAATTAAAGCAATTCGTGCAAGCAAAAATGCACAACGTTAATATTCAAGTTTTCACTTCTGTCAGCACTCCCGGCGGGCAACCCATCTTTTTTTTTATCCTGCTGAACCCTATTCTTTAAAGTTTAAATAGTAAAAAGCCGCTCGAAATTGGTTGAGTCCATTTCTAGTAACACACACACACACACACATAAAAACTAAGAATTACACAACAATATATACAAGCACATCTCTTTTATAATCTGTAGGTAAGTACACAATTATTAACTAAGACCTACCAACAAAATTTGTATTTTTATACTTACGGCAAGGCTGATTTTATTTTATTTGCAACTGCCCTAGCAACATCTTGTAGTGGAGGGGTTGTTCCACCTTCTAGAGCATAATGAAACCCCATGTATGGGCCAACTCCTGCAGCCAATACCAAAGTTTTCACTGGTGGGATAGATCTGTACCTGTAAAATTATGGATGTTCAGTAACAAAGTTATAAGCCCAAATATTTGAATGTGAGACGCCATTTATGTGATCAACTCCACTTCAGGCAAACCAAATCTACTTGTCCACCTGGATGATGCTAGAAGACATTTAAGGACTTTTTGGACGGAATATTTCTTCATTTTTTATTTTATGATTATTGATTCCGATCTTAGATATTAATTAAATTAAAGGTTATAAACTAGAGTTTTGTCTTGACCAGATTTGGAAAGTTAAATAAATTCTAATTAAAATACATACCATACAAGTTCTAACACATAATTCATTTCAAAACTAAAAGTTATAAGTATAAAATATTTGTCATACCATGCATCATATCCACCATATGTTGAAGCACCCAAATAGTGGTCATAAGTATTTACCAACTCTAGACCTGCTATGGCAATATCATTAATTTCGTCTTGATCTGTGAGAGTCCATTTGCGTATGTGAATGTTCCTATTGTCAATGATATACTCTTCTTGTACACCGGCCTGCACTGTTTGAACAATTAAGTTAATTATTAAATCAAAGACATAACAATTTAACCGCCTCGTTGGTCGAGTGGCTAGCGTACTCCCCTAACTACATCGACCAACCGCGAGGCTCGGGTTCGATTCCCGACGGGGGCAGGCATTTGTGTGATAAACATTTAGATGTCCGGGTCTGGGTGTTTATTAAATTTATTCTGGTATCTATTTAAGTATTTCTATGTACTAGTATCGTTGACTAACACCCATAACACAAGCATAATATATGACTTGCTTACTTTGGGGTTAGATTCAATTTGTGTGATTTGTCCAGGGATATTTATTTATTTTATTTATTATTTATAACAAATCACTAGTTAGGCATAGTTGTGCAACAACTCATCAAGATTAAGAACAAAACCTTCTGCCATAGAGTCTAACCAATAATTTCATCTTTGATATTTTTTACAAAGTACGGATTCAATATTTAACTAGGTATTTATAGTATTCAAGAGCATAAATTAGACAAATAGATACATGAAATCAGTTCTATCAAAACATAACCTCCGATGAATGTTTGTGTCGGGCGGTAACGCTCTTAGTTGTATTGCTACGGAGCTAAACGACCGAAGACGAACGTCGCACGACGATTTCCGAACAGGGGCGCCATCATAGTCCACCCGTGTTGCCGCGGGAAACGAAGTTAGGCGAACGCGCTCGACGACTTCCGAAACAGTTTCGGTTTCGGCAAAAGTTTCGGTCAATTTAACTGCCATCGAAACTTGAATTTTTCGGCAAAAGTTTCGGTCAATTTAACTGCCACCGAAACTTGAATTTTTCACCGAAACTGACCGAAACCGAAACCAAAAGCTCGGTCGGACACTAGTATATAAACATTCAACAGGTATTGCATTAACACAAAACATTACATAATATTGCCGGCTAGGCTAGTTATCTATAAACAAAGTTTAAGGCAACATGGTTGAAGTTGTAATACCTATTCTTACGTTTTTGAACATGTTGAAAAACTTAAGAGTAGGTTGTTCAAATAGATGAGTACTCCAATTTCAATATTTTTTCTGCATTTTTTTTTTCTGCATTCAGTAAATCTAGATAGATTTTGTGAGAACTTAAATCAACTCTCCTAGGAAACATTCTTATTTTAATGGTGAATTTTAAAGACTTGAACATAGGTTTCCATTAGAATTTATATTGGAATTATAATTTATATTAAATACTATATTGGAAAAAAAATTCTATCTGAATATTTATTGAATAAATAAATAAAAAGTAACCTTTTGCTAGTTGAGCTTTAGCAACTCGGAGTGTTTGGAATAAGTTTGCCCCAGCTACCACACAAACACAGTCAGAAAAGAAAATGTGAATGTCATCTAGCAAGGTCCCATATGTTCCAGTGTGACAAGATATTTTACTAACTGGTTTGTCATCTAATTTCTCTTGCAACAATAAATGACCAGTATTGGTGTAAAATCCAGCACTTCCATTTTGAAATCCAACAACAATGCAAAACCAATCTGGGCCATTCTGAAAATATTTTTATTGTATTACTATTTATATAGTGTTAGTATCCTAATAAAAAGTCTGTTATATTTGAATGGCTAAACCTCTATACT
Source organism: Calephelis virginiensis (assembly GCA_002245475.1). Classification (NCBI taxonomy): domain Eukaryota; kingdom Metazoa; phylum Arthropoda; class Insecta; order Lepidoptera; family Riodinidae; genus Calephelis; species Calephelis virginiensis. The sequence goes on from NJDC01003728.1 coordinate 21,746, forward strand.
GAGTTTGGTGAAATTTAAAATGCATATATTATATCACATTTCAAACCATAAAAGCCATTTTTTTAAATATTCAATCATAATCTGTTAAAACTACGAAGTAAACATTTTAAACTGGAAGCAACCTACCTGTGACGAATGTTTTGTAGGACAAATAGACAGAGTCAAGATAGATGTGATGTCTAAGGCCAAAGTACCACTCCATGAAATTAAATAGGTACTGCTGTCATTACTACTAATCCATTGTGTAGTTAAGATACACAGACGCTTCTTGTAACCAACGGCAAGTAGGTTTCCGCAAGGAGACAGTGAAACAACACACTGTGACAACCATGTGTTATCTACAAATAAGAAAAATATGTATACCATGTAATATTGCAGCTTAAAGGAAGTCTTAATTAAAGCATTTAGTTACCTTCTTTTTCGTTTATAAAAAGCGATCTACCAAGACTTGATATATCACCACAATCCGCAATTTGTTCAACATTACACATTTTAAGTAAACCTTATTGACATTACCATTTAACTGATCTATTTATATATGATAACTTTACAATCAATATTAAAATATCTCGAAATTATTTATTGAAAACACTTCAGAAACACAATAAAATGTTGTAATTTGTACTTTGTTTTCCAACTCAGCTGTCCATTGTCTGATTTAATGTCAGCTGTCACTTTGAAACTGAAATTCTGACAACATTTAAATGTCAATTCTATTTCTATGTCAACATCGGCAGAGATATTTTTGGTGTGATTTTTAGGTACCTACCTAGCGGGAGCCTGTTTCTCGTATAGACGTATTTTCGCACTTAACCCATACTTAACCAGACAACATTTTTGCATGTGTGTGTGATGATATAGGCTGCACTACCAAAAAATTAATTTAATATATATATACAAGTGTTAATAAAATATTGTTATTTATAATAAATTCGTTACATTTTAATAAAAAGCTCATTATTCAATTATTTAGGTAACTGCTGATTTTTCATAGTATTTACATATTTGACTTAACCGGTCACACAGACTTGCAAGTTTGTTTGAAATCCGAAGCCGCCAATGTTATAAATACATTAATTGATTCGTGACGATATTTTGTGTTAAGTAAGTTGTGATTTCGCCGCATCATTCCAATTTAAAAATTACGGTGTTTTACTGGTCTCAAGTTTTTATATTTTTGCAAAAGGACGTTTGGCGTATAATATTTACGCCAGAAAACTTTTTAGGTTACCTTGCTAGTGATTTTTAGAAAATGGTGAAAACGGTGAATTTTGTTTAAAATGTCTGCAAACGATCATACAAAAACGGCAAATGAAGACATGAATGTGATTTATAACAGATTTCCTAACCTAATCCTATTGTTTTCTTGCACTTGCATCAGACACAAAAAACTATTAATGAAATGTTAGAAAAATTAAGAATTAAATTGTTAAAAAACAATTTCTGTTGTACTTGTTATTTTCTTTGCATGACATAATTGCCTTATTTAATAATTGCCCCTAAAATTTCTATTTATTGTAATGTTATTGTACCCTTCGCGTTTATAAGTGTTTTTTGTAAGTTGAATAAGCGATATTGTGGTTTCTAAATTTTAGTGGCAATTTGTTTTTTTTGTCAAGAAATTAAAAAGTATTTAAATATAAGCCACTGCTTGCTTTCGTATAGCATACATAGTAGTAAGAACTTATGACAGTTGAAAATTAACACGGTTGACGTTTTGATGCTTCAGGCATATCCTTAACCGCCACTGCGAGCAAACGCGTGCAACCACTGTGATTCATAACCTTTGTCAAGTCTGTTGTGACTTGCGCACCATAGTGAGAATCTATTTATTTAATAGGACGATTGAAGTTTAATTACATATTATCATAAAGCCAACAAATGTCTGACCTCCACCATCCAAAGTTGAAGCAAGACCGTGGAAAAGAGAAAAATGTACTTAAGGGCAAACGTTCAACACAGCTAGGCAAAAAATTACAAGAGATGGCACTATTTTGTCAAATTACACGTTTTTATTTATTTCAGTATTATAAACGACAAATAAACTAATTTCATGCAAATTTGCGCCTTTTTCCGATTGTTTCTTAAGACAAATGAAACGCATGTAAGCCTATCAGCACTCATGTTTTTGAGAAAACTGGCTACAAGCAAATTGTTTTGACACTAACATTCATTACAGGCGATAATTATACGTGAACAAAGATTACGCACACACATGCAAGTATTAAAATTGTGGAACTAGGTTCTTAGTATTTAATACCGTATTTCATAAGATAGTTTACCTTGTAAATGGCGTAGCGGTTAGATAGCCGGATTCAACATGTGAGGTTGAAGGTTCGAACTTTATCGTGCCGAGTGTGTTTTCTTTGTCTTTTATTATTATTTTTCTCATTTTATAGCTGTTATACTTTTTAAATGACTCTAAAAAATCAAGAAGTTCTCGATTAGACTTCTTTTTTTTTTTATTTTTTTTGGATGTTACGCGATTACTCGGCCAATAGCCAAAATATTTTGATGATTCGTTTTTAGAGAAAAAAGTAATGGTCATGATAGGAAATATGCGCCTCTGTGGTCCAGGGTTCGATTCCCGGGTCAGGCAACAAAAATAAATTTGTTTTTTTTTTCAATCTTGTAATAATATAAAAAAATGTTGCTCGGGATTGAATATGTGCCCGGTTGGCAATAGGCTTGCAGACTATCACATTGTGGGACTTTAGTGTCTTCGTCTAGTCGTGGGTCCCCTGTCTGTGCCTCTACAGGCCTCTTCGGGAATAAAGGCGTGAAGATACTTACTTCTTTTTAACTAAGCATAAAGTAACTTTGCAATTGTTTCGAACTCACAGTTGACCTGTTTTTGTTCTATCATGCCTATGGAATATGAAAAATAAAAGAATGAAAGTTTATTTTAATTATTATTTTATTTATTTTCATTTGTACAGGTTTATATTTCACAAAATAGGCCAAGTTTACGTTTCAGCTGCTAGGTAGGACAGCAGATAGTCTATTCTACTTAGAGGATTCGTACAAACACTAGACTCCAGTTATAAATAACATTTTAATTTTTTTTCACACTCCTAAGAACTACTTCTGGAAGCAAACATTTTTTATAAAATGTACCAAACCAATTTTGAAACCATTGCTGCAGTAAAATTTTCATCTTCCTCAATGACAACTATTATGGGTAGATTTAGTGGTACATAGCATACAAAGTATAATTTTTATCATTTTTTTTATAAGCAAAAATATTGTTTTTATTTTTATTTACAAAACACACTAAATATCTGGGAAACTGTAGTACTTTCTCCCCGTGTTGGTCCAGGCTCCTTTGCAGAAGAGAACATCTGCCTCCCTGCCATGCTGTTCCTCAAAGCCGAACATAGTCTTACCATTACTAACACCGTGACATCCTACTAGGTGGTAGAGTTTCGCAGTGACTCATCCGAATTGATACCACTGCCTTTCTTATTCCTGCCACCATTACGTCAGTGTTTGCCGTTGGCATGTTCTGGTTCGGAGGGTAAGGTAACCGGTTAACTTACATTTGCTCAAGGCCTAGCATCCCCAACACAGGTTAGCAGTGCACCATTACCACCTTTGCTCTCTCTAGGCAGTGTTAGTTTCTTACCATCATAAAATCTGTTTGCCTCCCAATATCACAAAGCAAAATTTATAATTGTATAAATTTATAACAAAATAACTGACT
>NJDC01003729.1:17624-27983 GCA_002245475.1 Calephelis virginiensis
GAAATCCGTCTGCTTGTTTAACTTCCATTATCATTAAACAAAAACTCATCCACTATTATTCAACACATTACGCTACTCTTCGGCCAACCGGTTTCACTTTTTACAGCATCATCAGGCCTTTGAAACTAAAGATAAAACAGACTGTTTTAGTTTAACGTTCAGTACTTATTTGGTTGGATGTTACTGACGGTACCCATATATTAAAATTTTTGTATGTGTTTGGATGAGTACCTACAAGTGTCTTACTACGAAAACGTGTGAAGTAAATAGTTATTTTAGGGACTAAGATAGTCCATGAGAGTTTTTGGCGCCATCGAGAGAAGATGGTCGAAGTTTTTTCATAATTATTGAATTTCGTGTAGATATTGAGTGAAATTAGTCAATTTTGGTGGCATTTTGTACAATTTTGTTCAGTGACAGTGCACAAATGAAATAATCGTGAAGAAATTAGCGTATCGTGTATTTCCTCGTTGCCGCCAAATCTCATTACATGAGCTTGAGTAAACAGGCCACCGCTTTACCCAAGAGCCTGACATGACTTCCTGACGACTTATGACTGATGACTAACTAAAATAATTTAAATCGATATAAAATTTGATGCAAATTTGTACTTGACTATTGGCTAAATACTAACGTGAAGGCCAAAACCTAAAGAAAGAAAGAAAGAAGATAGTCCATAGCCTTACCTGATGATAAGAGACAACCGCAGCTTATAGACACATAGCACTGTTATTAAAGATTTTTTATCTCGCTTCGTTGATCGAGGGGTTAGCGTACACGCCTAATACCTTGTGCCAACCGCGAGTCTCGGATTCGATTCCCGACGGACGAAGGCAATTGGATGATGAACGATGAATGATCAAATGTTTGTATTTCCGGATCTGGGTGTTTATTATTCCATTTCTATTAGTGTATATATTAGTATCGCTGTCTAATATAATATAATTTGTTTACTTTGGGGTTAGACCAGTAATAATTTGCCCAGGAATATTTATTTAATTATAATTAATTGTTTATTTTACGTGATCAAAGCGAATAAACACACAGCTCTTCTGATGGTAAAGGACCTACACACCACCTATAAACACCATGAACTATATATATCTGAACAAGTTACACAAATGAAATCTAACCCCAAAGTAAGCTTATTATATGCTTGTGTTATGGGTGTTAGTCAACGATTCTAACACATAGAAATACAAAATAGATACCAGAATCAATTTAATAAGCACTTAGACCCGGAAATGCAGACATCTAAATGTTCATCACACAAATGCCTGCCCCCGTCGGGAATCGAACCCGAGCCTCGCGGTTGGTCTGCTTAGTTAGGCGTGTACGCTAGCCACTCGACCAACGAGGCGGAATAAAAGACGATGGTGCCGAACACTATTAGTAAATTAACTCTTTTTTCGAAGTGATCGACCAACGAAGCACAGGCCTCTTCTGATTGTAAGAGAAGCTATAGATGTTAAAGGTGCGTTACTATCTTGTTGCCAGGCGTTAGGCCTATTGTGCAAGTTTACCAACCAGAAATAGAAAGTGGATCTCTACCAAAGATAATGTCCTGCTTAAGCTCTGCTCGCCTCTTAAGAGCTGCCTGGTAGAGAGGCAGATGGTTAAATCTTCTCAGCCGACGGAAATAAAAAAACAAAGTCGGGGAGCAGTTGGGGTAAATAGACATGAAACGAACTATTCTTACTTAACTAATTAAAATAACAATATTAATCTGTGCTATGTTTTATCTAAATCGACCAGTAGAGAAAAATATTTAATTGCCGCTTGCGTAAAGCCGCAAGATCAGGTAAGAGATCACACGAAGGTATACAAACAATCACTAAGCAATTAACCAACCGTCTTTTCCTGAACTCATTAGCTGTTTACGATTAGAAATAGGTCAATGTCACTTCGGTCGATAACGCTCCAGGGTCAGAGGCACTGCACTTGAAAAGGTTGGAGTGCTGACAGAGTCGTTTTGCGGAGCTTCCGCCATGTTCAAAGTAATAGCTAAAACATCACAATGTATAATTTTTACATTTTTTCCCATCTTTATTGTTATCTAAGTGTTAATCCCGGTTGTTAGTTAGGTAAAAGCATGGTTGAAGCGGAGAACACAGGATCTGCTTCTCAATTGTTTTCACACAACGTGGTCTTAAGCTTTTCTGAGGGTAAGTCCAGGTTAATCCAAATTTTGTAGTAAAAATTGCATAGCAGCCATAACTTAGAATTTCGTAGAAGCAGAAATCATGAGTTTGGGTTTGTTAGTACTTAGTCTGTGGTCCAGATCTGAAATATTATGTGTTCGGTGATCAGTGATATACCTACTATGAAAAAAGTTGTGATTGTTTATATACTGCTCTTTTCTGTTGACAAAGTTAAACAGACAAAGTTAGTGTAGCGAAGTCCGGCTTTAACGCTAGATAAAAAATGACAAAAGTGAAGAGGTGGCTACGGTTTTAAGAGGTAGTTGACTGTATGAGGTGAGAGTATGAATCAGGTAGAAGATTTCAAACTTCGGTCGTCTACAGAGGAGCAAGCAAACAAGCGTCACCAACCTTCAATTCGGGGGCGCTCAGTCACCTATGCAAGTCGCTAGCACGGTTCCTCGGCTTACTTCTGGTCTCAGACGAAGGTTTTTCGTTTAACGTCTTACGTATACTATCACTATCCCTCTAGTTTATATAATATGAGGTATGCACACACAAAACATGCGAGATATTGATGCGATGCTCGCAGGCGTTAGTTTGCGAATGTTTGTTCGTCCATTCAGTGCAAAATAGACTGGTCGACGTCCGGTTGAATGAGCAAGCTACCTACCCTCTATTTTCGACCAAAGATCGAACAGGTAGCTTATGCACTTTTGATATATTATTATTCAAAGGCTTTTTCTATAGATACCTCTACTAAATCACTGGGTGCAGAGAGGACGAGGATAGAAAACCACTACACGCTCGCTTGCAAATTGAGCAAACTTTACTGAGTCAGGAGCACGTGCATGATTGGATTATTTACTTTACAAATTGACCTTAAAATTTGTGAGCCTTGACCTTGATATTCCCAAAAAAGAATAAATAAATGCGATGCCCTTGGAAGGAAGTGCCTCAAGACATGATCACAAAGAATTCCGAGCGATCAAAACTTTGAAGGGCTGTTTAGGCCTCGTGACGACATCTCGTGTTCTCAAGAAGGACTTGAAACAAATTCTGAGAGGCGGTATGGAAATATTTTGCAAAAAAATGTATAAGCTTTTACTTCACAAAACTGCTTTTACCAATATGGACTTTTAGTTAAATATTGCTTTATTTAATATTCACTAAAAAGATAATAATACGTTGTTAGTCTGCTGTGCTCAGTTTGTAATTTGATCCAACTTAGAAGGTAATCGAGCCGCTCAAGTGGTTTCGCTGGAAAATAAAGTTTTCCCCGTGTTGGTCCGAGTTCCTTTGCAGAATAGACCATCTGCCTTACAGCCAGGCAGCTCGTAAAAAGCGAGTATAGGCTTACCGTCACTAACACCGTGACATCTGACTAGGTGGTAAAGTTTCGTAGCGAATCACCCGGGTTGGTACCAATGTCTTACCTATTCCTGCCGCCATAGCGTCATGACGTGTTCCGGTTTGGAGAGTAAGGTAGCCGGTAAACTTACTTTTGCTCCAGGCCTAACATCCCGGCCTCAGGTTGGCAACCCACCATTACCCCCTTTGGTGCTCTAGGCGGTGTGACTTTCTTACTATCAGGAAATCCGTCTGCTTATTTGCCTTCTAGTATTATAAAAAAAAATAAAGCAATTTATGAGTGACCGAATGTTTTACTATTGACCAGTTTTGGCTTTATTTTCGGTTTCCGAATAAAAATGGTCGAATCTTTTAGCTGCGATGAAATTCCTTTGTTTATGAATTATTGTGCGTCGTTCGGAAAATTTTCGCCGCTAACTGGTACTCGCTTAGGTAGCTCCGTACATTAATTATTGTCTTTTTAATTTATTTAACACTACTAGTTACCTGTACGAGCTATCGGTATGACTATAAAAAATGTGGGTACAAGTGCCATAGATTTCGGTTCCGGTAGTTTCGGTTTCGGTTGTAAAACCAGTTTCGATGGGACACTAACAGCAACCTAGTTGCAACTAGTGCACAACATGCACAGCAACACTAACATCTGCAGGATTATAGAAACCAAAGACTTTTCTGCGTATTGTACGGCAGTATTATACGTATTAGGGCAGGTAACCCTGTTGTGACCCTCGACCCTTTTGTATCCATCGGGACTTTAATATATTGTATTCTATTAATTATTGTATTTGGACACAAGCATAATATTATTAGGTGATATGCGGTATTTAATAGATTGAATATTAGAAGAACTGACATCGTTGTCAGCTTTTATGTGCGAAACTTTACCTTGATGCAACAGGTCATTATTTTTTTAAGAGCATGTAATCGTTAATCTTAGCAAAAAGGATAAGGCATACGGGTGAGTACTTAGTTGTTATTTTTGAAACCTCCGCTTATTTTTTTAATGTCCAAGTAGAGCTAAAGTTGTTTTGTCGCTATTTGTTTATGAAGTGAAGTTATAAACTAATCAGAATCAGAAAAATCTTTATTCACTTGAACCATACAAGTGGTATTTGTGCGAGTCGAATTTTTTAAACTACCACCGGATCGGAACGCGGCCATGCACTGAGAAGATCCAGCGAATGAAACTCAGCGGGCTTATCTTTTTCAATAATAATAGTTACATAACATACATAAACTAGATTAAACATATAAATTACAATCTAATTTTAACATAAGTAAAAAGTACAACAAATTACATTACAAATTGCTGTGGGAGATTGAAACCTCTATTAAATATCTAAATATCTATTATAAACCCAAGCATGTTCATCTTCCAAATACTCAACGTGTAGTTCTATTACTAGTCTGTGAAATACTCTGAGACCGTATAATAAATAGCCTTTTTGACATAATTTTGCTTTTATACATTTTTTAAACTTATTTAAAGGTAGATCTCCAATACCAATGGGCAGCTTATTGTAAAAACGAATACATTGACCCAAAAAGGATTTACTAATTTTATGGAGACGACTTTTATATGCAGCTAGATTATTTTTATTCCTCGTACTAACATCGTGAACATCACATTTTTTTGTAAACATATATAGATTTTTTTGGCATTAACTAGCTACACACACTAGCTCTAATAGCCCTTTTCTGTAATACAAATATAGTAGGTATTTATATCTGCAGAATTTCCTCAAAGAAGTATCCCATAACATATATATATAATAGAGCCAACATTATGAAATTTTCCATCTTTGGCCTCATGGTTGGCTAAAACCTGGCTTTTTGGTTTATTTTGGTTTTTTCTCTTCCTTTTTCATATTCCTTACTCATATAGGTGTTTTAACAGTTACAGTAAAATGCATCCATCAAAATAAAATTATAGCAAAATAGGTGTCATGAAAAGAAAACTGTTGCAGTACTCACTGAATAAAATAACTTTAGCGTTGCACGCAATTAAAATGAGGTGCAGGACTAGGCAAAGCGGTGGTACCAATCCGGCGAGTCACTGCGAATCTCTACCATCTATTCATATTATGTTACGATGTTAGTGGCGGTAAGCATATGCTTGCCTTTTACGAGCTGCCTGACAGGGAGGCAATTGGTCTATTCGGAACAACAACGTAAAAGGGAACAACAACAATAACTTTTTGATTATCCGTCAACATCGGGCGATAAGCAAAACTCGGTTAAAAAGTAACAAATCTTACCGTCAGTAAGCTATCAAAGTCATATTGAAAAACTTTTTTTTTCTATAGACATGTTTAACTCGAGTAAGCGGTAAGCCCTCTCAACTGTAAACTCTAGTCATGGGCAGATGTTTCCAATTATCTGTGCATATAGAGACGCAAGTAAGCGCTTGCAGTTAACTTTAGTAAGCATTTTAACAGCTGGTTATAGACAGATAGAATATTGAGACCGGCCATAAAGGAGCCTGGACGAACACGGGGAGATAAATGATAATGATGTGATGTGTATGATGATTAGTTTGAAACAACGCGAAAGTAAAAATGATTTGCTATAATTATTATTATAAGGGTACCTTATCCATAGATGTTTTTTTATAAAGTTTCGCTTCGCTTTTGTTATAGTTTTGTTAAATTTATAAGCAAAAGTTGAATTATTAATTTTGTTGCAAATACGGTGAAAGTGGAAAAATATTTGTTCCTACTTTTGCAAGTTAATAGTAAATTTCGCTAGGATTGATGTATGATAACTAGTAGTAGGTACGTATTAATTATTAAGTAACTAGTTGTTTTAAAATTCCAGTAAGACTAGTCATTATATTATGACCTATCTATAGCAGCTGTACACCTTAAATAATTGTTGATCTCTTTATATTTTGTAAGTTTAATTTCCTATCCAAATAAAAACACTCGTAAAATATGCAATTTGTTTATAAATTCCGATTATTTCCGATTTATCTTATTTTAATTTTTTGATGGCCAAAACCGGCGCACGACTGTGCCCAGAAGTGGGATACATATGCCCAGAAATGGCACATACCAATTATTTTTTTCTTTCTCGCAGATTTACCTATTTGTCTATTGTAAGATTTTTTAAAATAACTTTAGCTTTGTTAAGATTATTACTTATTTTACGCCTTTTTTACGAATAACATGCATCTGAAAGGAAAACTATGAATTAAGAAAGCCACAAAATCGAAAAAACCTGCCCTAGTTAATAGAATGCTATACAATAACAAGAAGTTTGCTCAGAAGTAACACTGATCACGTCTAATCTATTCCTGACACTATAGTCTTGGTGCTCGCCATTGCTGTGATCTGTGCTGAAGATAGGAATAATCGTTTCAATATTTTTATTACATTGATTAATAACATCTATGGTGTCTATAGGTGTCCGTCGCATCACCTGCCCTCCTGCTAGTTCACTATCTTATAGACATCTTGCTAAAGAGTATTTTTTTATACATTTTAAAGAAAGAAAAATTGCGCGCCAGACAGGATTTGAACCTGTAACATTTCGTCTCAAGCCGACCAATGCTCTAACCATTTGAAACTGACTATTGAGTGGAATTTAAAATAATTTTTAGTTCGAATTTGCAAAATGAGAAAATTATTTAATCTTGATTAGTGGCAAATGCTTACGCACATGACCGCTAAAAAATTTTTAAGATATTTTTTTACATTTCTGGGACTGGCTAAGACTTTGCATATGACCTCTTTTGAGTCTTTTGTCGTCTTATCATTGACTTCTACCCTATTTCTATGCGAAATTTTGGTTTGAAGGCGCGCTTTTCGAGGGTTCCATCCAATCTTTAAGATTAAAGAAGAAAAAGAAAGAAAAATGTATATATAAAGTAAATTAATGAATGTAATACGTAATGTTGTGTAAGTATTAGTTAGTGATGTATACATGCGATTCTGTAAATAAAATAAAAAAAAGTATAAAACAGTAAGAAAAAAATTGAAGATTTCAGTGTTTTATCACGACATAAGGGGCAGAGTCCCGGACAAGAAAGAAGATTGAAGATTGAAGACAAAACCAACAAAAAGAACGAAATAAGACTAGTATAAGAAATAGAAGGAAAACAAAAGATTAAGAAAAACAATTCGTACTAAGTCGCGGAAATTATAGCGCTATTGTGAAACGAGAGGATTTTAGGATTCAGCGTTTCAATTTTATAATTTGTATGTAAATAATCGGAATTTCAAGGTTATAACAATATATAATAAAAGAAATTACCGGAGAAACATAACACGAAAAGTTCAACAAAAAACGTATTCAAGGACTTAAAGAACCTCTGAAGTTATTCAAGGAAATGGCTATTTAAAAAAGCGGATACGAGATAATAAGAAACTTAAGAAGTGTCACCTCTGTGGTCTAGCGGTTTAGGTGTTGGACTTTACTGCATCCCGGGACCGTCCCGGGTTCGATTCCCGGTTCCGGCAACAAAAAGAAAATTTGGTTTTTCCTTATTAAAAAAACTGTTGCTCGGAATTGGATGTGTGCCCGGTTGGCGATAGGTTTGCCACCTATCACATTGTGGGACTTAGAATCTTCGGCTAGTCGTGGATGCCCTGGTTGTGCCTCTGCCTACCTCTTCGGGTATATGGGCGTGAAGATACTCTACTACTAAGACTTTAGCATACAGCATGACCAAAAAGTAGCCTTAGCCGGCCCAGAAAGGGGCAAATTAACTAATAAAAAAAGATAATTTATACGGAAGACGTGGCAGCATGGCCGAAAGGTCTTAGCCGGTCCCAAAAAGGGACAAAATAACTTAAAAAAGGTGGTTTGACATCAGGCTCAGTGCTGCCAATTTAGCATGTTTAATGTGCGATTTAGCATATTTCTGTGTCATCTAGCATATTTTGTTGCTTATTTTAGTATATTTTGTGGCATAAAAGTTAAATTGTGAATTAAACTTGAATTAAACTATAAGGTATGCTAACTTTATAGATAATGTGGATACGTAACTTTTTGTAAAATTATTTTTTTTTTATTTATGCAACATAATAAATATCGAGTTACTAAATAGATAGATTTTTTGAACTTAGGGTTTTCTTCGAACATTTAAACTAGGAGATATTTCAGTAAGTCGTGCCCGTCTGCCGACCATAATATAACGCTGTATGGCTATACGCGTTACACGCAACTGTTTTATATACGATCGTGTTCATTTGATATCGTTACATATCACAAGGTTAAGTTCAGTGAACATGAAAAAATGTTCAGTTTTTTCGTATAAAAGGTGATCAGAAACCGATATCATCTACTAGAACATGACATATTATCGTTTGAAATGTTGATAGATTTGTATGACACTTTCGTCAACTTTTCTGCGTCGTATTTATTTAGTGTGCGTGTACCTATACATGAACAAATCTCTATTTGCAGTGTTTAAATCGTCCCCTGTAATAAAGGCAGAATACATTGTTTTCCAAATGCTACGTAAGCATTATAATATATCCTTTCTTAACAATCTAAAAGGGTTGCAAATATATAACAATAAAGAAAGGGTTGCAAATAAATATTAAGTAACAAAAACAAATGACATATGTCATCTAATTTCATCCGTGTGCAACAAACAATCAAAAGATGGAAACATGACATATTATCGTTTGAAATGTTGATAGATTTGTATGACACTTTCGTCAACTTTTCTGCGTCGTATTTATTTAGTGTGCGTGTACCTATACATGAACAAATCTCTATTTGCAGTGTTTAAATCGTCCCCTGTAATAAAGGCAGAATACATTGTTTTCCAAGTGTTACGTAAGCATATAATATATCCTTTCTTAACAATCTAAAAGGGTTGCAAATAAATAACAATAAAGAAAGGGTTGCAAATAAATATTAAGTAACAAAAACAAATGACATATATCATCTAATTTAATCCGTGTGCAACAAACAATAAGAAGATGGAAACAAAGTTTCCACCAAGATCACCTTTTTTGAAGGCGTGATTACAACCGTCTGGATGATGCTTAACTAATCGATTTTAACATTCGTGCCTATTAATTTTGTTACTTCAATAACATATATTATCAAGTTAAATGTTTGACATTAAAATTTGTTAGCATAATAGAACTTTTAGCATAAATTTAGCCAAAGTTTTAACATCGGCTTGGCATAATTAATGATAGTCTTGTTGGCAACACTGATGTTTTTGTAAACATATAACATGTTGGTGTAATGCAGTGTAACCTGAATTATTTTACATTTTTAAGAATCAAGAATAAATTATTTCTTAAAAAATGGATTTTGTTATCGATACAGTTGGTGATGGTGACCTCCAAGTGAAGACAGAACTAATAGAAAATGGAGATACTTTAATTTTAGGTAAGTTAGGTTATAATTATACAACCTATTTTTATTGTTCTTGACTTTATTTTTGTGTATTTAATAATTAATTTTCAGATAAAGATAAAACTAAGCAATCCATTTTGGATATCTTTTATAAAAAGAAACAAGAGCTAGACTCCCAATTTGCGGCCGAAGAAGAAGTTCAAAACAAACTGAAGGGTTTGAAAATAAATAGTCAATTCGATGATTTTTTTGAAGAAATGGGATGGTCACAGCATATTATAGTAAAACAAGAGAAGAAGAAAAAACGTCTATTTAAATTTGATCAGTTAGATAAAGAGACAGGAAAATTGAAGTCAAATATTGGTGGAATAAACGTTGAAAAAGAAATGGAGACATCAGTCCTAAAGCCTGGCATTGAAAAAGAACACAGTTTACCAAGGTATAATGTTAGTGACAAAACATTGAAGGCCCTTAGAAAGGTAATAATTTGTTTTGTTTAATATTGGTTATCAAAAAGGAGATAGAC
>NJDC01003729.1:28069-40452 GCA_002245475.1 Calephelis virginiensis
TTTTTGAATATATATATCAGTTTCCTAGCTTTTTGTGATAGATTTGAGATGTGCTCTTTAAAAGATAAGTTCTTGTCAACAATAATACCTAAATACTTTACATAATCTGTCAATGTAATAGTTGGACAATCACCTGTACAGTTAGTGCTCGAGAATTGGCTGCAAAAATGGGCATGAATATTGCGATTAATGTTGATTTTACTTTTTGAATTTTGAATTTAATAAACACATCCAGGCCTTGGAATGCAGATATCTAGAGGTTCATTACAAATATTCGCCTCCAGATCCTTGCATATGTTGCCAACGTGAAAGTTGCCACCAGAAATTTGCTCACATTGGTACTTCAGCATTACCTATTAGTTTCACTATAATCACAGTGTCATATTGTAGGTTAAACAGTTTGGAACCATGTAAACTTATGCAAGAGCCCTCAATCCTTTCTTTCACGTTGGCAACATATGCAAGGATCTGGAGGCGAATATTTGTAATGAACCTCTAGATATCTGCATTCCAAGGCCTGGATGTGTTTATTAAATTTATTCTAGTATTTCTATGTATTAGTACTGTTGACTAACACCCATATTGTATGTACCCATACAATATAGTACATATTATACCCATACAATTTGCTTAATTTGGAATTAGATTTAGTTTGTGTAATTTTTCCACTTTCCATTGTTTTTATCCACTGATATTTATTTTTAAAATACTATATTAATAAAAAAAATCCTGCAAAAAAAATTAGTTTTTAATTACCAATTAAAAAAAAGGGTTGATCTTATAGGGGTGAAAATTGAGGGTTGTACGTATTTTTGTATGTCATAAAAAAATAAAAACGTAAAATTTTGTCTTAAAAATAAAAAAAAAATAGGGGTAGACCACCCTTACCATTTAGGAGGATGAAAAATAGATGTTGTCCTATTCTCCACCATGGCCGATATGCACGCTAAGATTTACGAAAATAGGTCGAGCCGTTTCGGAGTAATTCAATCACGCACCCCGTGACACAAGAATTTTATATTTTAGATATATATACTATTGCCATTATGAGATTGATGCTGGTGCATTTTAAATTAAATATGCAACTTTTGTTCTTCTTTTATAGATATGACTTCCAATCGTTTAACTTTTGTTTTTTACCATTGGTTTTTATGTATTTTGTAGTAGGATACCATTTGCCTTCTATTATTATAAAAAAAAAAGATTTTGGCAGTTTTACTGTGCATGTGCCTGTGCGTATACCTGTTATTTGGAATTATATGTTAGCAAATTTTTTTATGTTAAATTGCAGAAAGAAAGAGAAAAGACTAAAGGTCCTAGGTGGTTTGACATGCCTGCACCAGAAATTAATGAGGAATTGAAGAATGATCTGCAAGTCTTGAAAATGAGATCAGCCCTCGATCCTAAACACTTTTACAAGAAGAATGACATGGAAGTGCTACCTAAATACTTTCAGGTAATATTGAAATCTACATTAATTAATTATTTATCATTACCCTAATGTAAAAAAATAGAAAATGTGAATTTTCTGATAAAAATGATGATTCCCGGGATTGGATAAGTGCTTGGTTGGTGATAGCTTGCCATCTATCCCTTTGTGCCATCCATCACTTAGTATCTTAGGCTAGTTGTTTGTGTTTGGTTGTGCCTATTTCTTCAGGGATATGGGCTACTACTACTACTACTAGTACTATTTTTTTCAAATAAAGAATATAAATATGTATATAAAAAAAGGGACTGCCAAAATGGATGTAAGGGTGTAACTTTCTAATGATTGAAACAATTTGCTAATTTTGGTTTAGAATTATTTGTGAAAGCCCAGGGAAGGTTTAAACTAAAGGGTTAGAAAATGGGAAAATATGCAAGGAAACTAGGAATTACAACATTGAATTCTTCTCTACACACAATGTGTGGAACAAAGTTTACCGGGATAGCTAGGTTTGTATAAAAACTTCAGTTGTTCTTCCTTGTGTGTTGCAAGGATAATACAGCTAAATAACAGCCAAGTCCATTGCACAATTACTTATTTTGAATGTACTCCATTATTGTTCACTGTTTAATGTACATATCTAACTCCACAAATTATCAAGGAAGCTCAGGTTCAGTTTCCAACTGAAACAGGAATTTGTGTGATGACCATAGATGTATAGTATTTCTGAATTTCAACTATACAAGGGGTCGTAAGCTAATCATGTATGACTGCAAAACAGGTTCGACAAACTGAGGACTGTTGTTTTTTTATAGGGCCGCGATTACTAGGCCGTAAATCTTCTATAAATTTTAAAGAAAGAAAAAATTTCGCCCCAGACAGGATTTGAACCTCCCAGATTTGATCCCAAGCACAGGGCAAGTGCTAAAATAAAAATACGTAGGCCGTAAATCGATTTCTTGCTGAGAAAGAAACCTTTCTATCCGTGGTCCGAATTTACTAGTGCAATTAGTATAGTTGAGGGTGTTAAAAAGTGTTTTAACCATTACAATATGATTAATGGATGGCCGTCAGCAATTAACAGCTTTGGGAGAATATACGCAAGCGTTGTTGCAGTTGATCTTGCCGACCTTACCATTGATAAGATCTTCAAGATAAAAAATGTAAAGACATTATGAAGTGTAACACAAAAACTACTAGTAGGATGGTGATAAAATTTATGTGGGACCAGTTCGTAACCAATTGCTATCTTTCGAATTATCAAACCGCGATAAATTAGGCAATTAACACACGGCACCGCGCTACGCCGCGACTGGCGTTGAAGCGGATCTTAAGTTGCTTGGCCTCTTATAAAAATCAGTCAGTGAGCGGTTCCGTGTGATAATCGCCTTATATTGTTGGAGTCGAATTTTGCAGTTTTACCGTGCTTAACTTTTTTCTTTTTTCTTACCATTAGGAAATTTACTTGTTTACCTTCCAATATCATAAAAATAAAAAAATACGTATTTCAATGTTGTTAAATGTAAGACAATCCGTAGGTAATGGCTAGTAGTAATAAAAATTAATTTGTTTTTTAGGTTGGAAAAATTATGGACTCTCCTCTGGACCATGTCAATGAAAGACTGACTAGGAAAGAAAGAAAACGCACCATGGTAGACGAGTTACTGGCTGACGCAGAGTTCCAGAAATATAACAAGAAAAAATACAAGGAAATAATTGATGAGAAACGAAGAACTGAGTATAAGACATTCATGAAAGATAAGCGGCAGAAAAATAAGGCTATTTTGAAAAATAACAAACTAAAGTCTAAGAAATCAGCTAAATAAAATTAATTATGTAACTACTAGTTTTTCATTTGTCGCAATATTGCATAAAAAATACTTACTGCAGAAATTGTTACAAATATTTTTTTGGTTGAATAGAAAAAAGGAAGGAAAGTATCTTCACTCCCGTATCCCCCAAAGGTAGGTAGAGACAGACTGGCTAAATACACTCCTACAATGTGATAGGTTTTAACCTACCGGCAATTTAGCACATACCCAATTCCGTTCAACATTGTTTTTATTAAAAATTGAAAAACACATTCGTTTTGTTGCTGGAGATCGGGCGCGGACCTAATAAAGTCAAGTACAACCCGCGCACTTAAAGAATGGGACTGAAGATGGCGGCGACTGTAGTCGCCTCTCGCTTACGCACTATTGCCGTCTATACTCACACTCGCATGTAATGAACACAAAAAAGTAACCGTTATTATCCACGAGAACTGTCGAAAGATCCTCGGATATTAGTGTTCTATGCTCAGTCCGGTTTCGCTATTCTGTGAGCTAAGACGTAACTACATTGTTTGAGTTTGTTATAGATTTTTGTTTCATTGTTATAGTATATTGTTTTTGTTAAATTGTTATTAGTTTCTTGTTATTGTTTTTGTTAAAGTTTCTTGTTATAACTATTACATACATTACATACGAATTTCTGGAAGATCCTGGTGAAGGCACTAGTAACAGAACTTAGGCTTAAGTTCTAGTTTTATTATATTTGTCAACTTTTTTTTATTTGAAATAAACATCTTAATGTACCTAATACCTAATAAACATTTCATTTTGTGTATTGAATGTTATTAATAATTATAATAAACCCAGCTCCCCATAAATTAATATTCAAAAACAATATAATATTAGCAATAACGATCGTTATTTTTATGCTTATATTTGTTATTTCGTTAGCAAACATGCTATCGGTACAGCGTCGACGAGCGGCCATTTTCAATCCCATTCTTTAAGTGCGCGGCTTGTATAACAAATCAACGCTAGACCACAGAAAGAGAGGTTCGAATGAATATTTTATTGTATTCATTTACATAACATTATTCATATGATTATTTGGAAAAGAGATTTTTTAATAGTGCATGCTTTTATCTAAAAAATAAAAAACTTGATCAATAATAACAATTTATTTTGTATGTTCTTGTAACCTTAAAAGTCATATTTTGTATTAAATATAAAAGCCTCCAAAATATATTCAAATATTGTAAAATCCAAATATTACAATAAATATCCTTACTTCCTAAATATGAACTAAACAATGGCCAGTTTATTTTAAATAACATACAAAAATAATTTGATTTTAAGGCCCCATTCCTATGTTAAAACAACAGTCACCAATATACAAAATAAAATAAACATTAGCTAAATTTTGCACGCAACAACCCTTGTATAAACTTAGAACAAAGTAACAATCAAAGATATTTACTATTATTGTGACATTTTAGGGTTCCGTAGTAAATTCAAAACCTGGAAATATAATAATACACTGTATAAAATATATATGTAAATATTTATTCTTAGCGAAATAGACCCCGTGTAGGTCCGTTCTCTCTTGTAGAATATACCAACTGCCTTCGTAAAAGACGGGCATACGCTTAGTGTCACTAACACCGTGACATCTAACTAGGTAATAGACTGGCATGGACTCATCTGGATTGGTACCGGCTTCAGGTTAGCAACGCATCCAAACCATTTTTGGTGTCTCTAGGACGCGTGATTTTTTACCATTAGAAATCCATCTGCTTATTTGCAATCCAATATTACAAAAAAATACAAAATTCTTCACTACATAATCTAGACCAGCCTTTCCCAAAGTGGGCGATAACGCCCCCTTGTGGGCGCTGGAAGCCTAGAGGGGGGCGGTATAAATCTTGAAAAAAATGTTTTTTTTTTAAACTAGGCGCAACAAATATGTTATTGAGGTTATTGACGAAAAAAACGAGGGGGGGGGGCGCTACAAAACAACTGATTTTCAAAGTGGGCGTTACATGAAATAAGTTTGGGAACCTCTGATCTAGACTCTAGAACAAAGTCATTTTCCGCTCAGTCCCTAAAACGTTATACAAAAGACCTTAAATTAAATCTTGAAATACATAACAAATTGAGCTACAGTGTTTTCAAAGATGAAGGTTTGTATGTGTTATAACAGAAATTTGTCCACCCATGGGACGGGATGCTAGTATCACTTATAATAAAATGTACTTAAGGAAATTGCATCTTACAACCTAATTGTTATGCTTTTTACTATATTATGCAAATACAACAAAAAATAATATACTTTTGCTCGCGGCCTATCGGCCCGGCCTCAGGTTGGCAACGCACCATTACCACCTTTGGTGTCTCTAGGTGAATTTCTTACCATCAGGAAATCCGTTTGCTTGTTTGCCTTCCAATATCATAAAAAAAATATTTTAATAATAAAAAAAATGTTAGAAATATAAGTAGTCTTCGTTCATAAGTTTTGGAAAAGAAACAATATTATCGGGCGTAGATATTTCATGTCATCTGATATCAATACAGTTATATTTCTACCTCCATAAGAATCCATCAGTATACGCATTTAAAAATAAATATCAACTTTGTTGAGAGTAAATCCTGCGTTCATAATCGCCGTTACTTGCCGGCGTCTTAATTTCTTTAATATTTTATTACTGGTATATGTGGTCAGTCTAACTTTATTCTTAGTTTAACAACAGTCTAAATACTATCTAATACCCTCCAGTCACGTCAATGGCTGCCCCAGTGATGAAGGAGCTCTTGTCCGAACCCAAGAACGTTATCACTTCAGCAACCTCTGCAAAGTTGAATAAACATAACTTGAACAATTACCATACTAATTCAGGAAGAATTACATAGATAAAAAATGGCGAGAGATCTATAGCCATAGCCCTCACGTTGGTCAGTACGAACTTTTTATAGCCAAAAGTGTAGAGAAAAGGTCTAATCACGTTGATTTCGCTCCTTTCCCATTCATTGCGTGTACCGCGCGAGAAGAAACTTCGTTCCAAATTAAGTTTAAAAGCGCAACCACAGAATGAGTTATATTACTAATGTACAGAAAACCCACTGGTGTACAGAAAGTAAGCAAACTTTAATCTTGAGATGTATAACAAAGGCTCATATTGCGCTGAGCGAATAGACCCGATTTAATGGAAAACTTTTACGTTAATCAAAATTTAAATTTGACAGTGGGTGAAGGCACGAAATGTTTTCTTACTACTGGATTTGACGTGAAACTGTTCAAGATGTACGCCACCTGAATATACGAATATATACCAAAAACAAAAAGTGATAGTTAAATGTAGACTGTAGTGGATGTGGTTATTTAGGACCAAAGTGGAAAACTATAGAAAAGCGGAAACTGAGTTTCTACAAAAAATACGACCTTATCACCTACAGTTTTCTATTTTCAATTGATTTTGTTGCTTTACTTGCTTTTAATTAATCTGCTAAAGACTTCTTAAGAAATATGTCATAACAAGCTCCACTATTTAAAATATTAATTAATTTCAATGTTACAATAATGACAGATGTAAAATAAGCCTTTATTTTGCTAATTCCGCGTAAGCAGTGTAACTTTTGCGACTGTAAAGCAGTGTAACTTCCTTTATTCGTGTTCTGGTCGCGGTGGGATCGTTAGTTAGGCTTGTCATTTGCAGGACTATTTACCACAACAGTTACACTACTTACGCTTCTGTTATAATGGATTTCCGCAAATTAACGCCTGATTTAATAAAATATGTTACAATAATGCACGGTTTACATGCTCCACATACATGATATGGTTAAAGAAACTGTATCTAGACGGTTTATACGTTGTAGTACAAGCATTCAGACCAGCTATTTTTTTAGTTTCTCGATGGCTCAAACTGTAATACGCAGTATAGCGTGTTCATTCATTAATTTCTTTTTAATCAGACACATGAACTTTGAATTTTCATAAATTAGTATTGATGCAAGTAGAATTTGTTATTAGTCTTAAAATCCAGACACCGATTAGTCACACAACATTAACAGCTTTGGTATATTGGCTAAGCTTAACGGATTAGGCAATCCGTCTGCTTGTTTGCCTTCCAAAAAGTTTGTTTTTCATCTCTGGAGGACAATTTATTCATATTTATTAAAGGACTCGCAAACTACAGATTCTTAGTCGGCAAATAATTATTATGCTAGGCCTTTACAAGGATTTAGAAGTGCATACATCACAACAATAAATTCTGTACGGCGGATATATGTCACTGGCTATATGATTGCAATTATTAAACTTTTCATATTATTTTTAGAAAGTCCGCGACTACAGGTTGAGAGTTTTTGGCGCCATTAAGAGGAAAGATGGTCGAAGTTTTTTCATTATTATTGAATTCCTTATTTATATTGAGTGACATTAGTCAATTTTGGTGGCAGTATGTACAATTTTGTTCAATTAAAGTAAACAAATGAAATAATCATGAAGAAATTAGCGTATCGTGTATTTCCTCGTTGCCGCCAAATCTCACTATACGAGCTTGAGCAAAGAGGCCACCGCTTTACCCAAGACCCTGACATGACTTATTGACGACTTATGACTAATTATTATTGAATCCCGATTTTGTTAAATCTAATGCAAATTCCTACTTGACTAATTGCAAAATACTAACGTCAATGCCAAAAACTAAAAAAAGAGCACAGGTTAAGTGCTATGTAGCAGCACGCACACACTGATACCATCGCATTACATATTTCTGCCACTATAAAGTCAGTGATCGCTACATTCCCTGGACGGTAAGGCACTATACTTCCACTCGTCGAAATTCACGCAAGACGCACAAGTGTCTATAGCGAATGTCTCTTACAACCAAAAAACTATGTTATAATATATTAATAATACGAAATCAGTATCGCAATCTTGCCTCTAGACTTAAAAAAATGTGTTATTCACCTGTCGGGTCTCCAAGTCTTCCTAAAGGCACAAGTTTCAACAAATTCTCTTTCACTTTGTCAGGAACCGTTTTGATTATCGGCGTGTCAACGAAACCCGGAAGTATTACATTTACCCTGAAAGAAATAATATAAAATTTAATAATCACTGTAATTCCCAGTACTTTGCATGTTTACAAAAGCATCTTATGTCTCGGATTTAACTTGGACCTCAGAAAACTTTAGTCTATAAACTAAATATACTTTTTGGTCTGGGGTTCCTTTGTAGAATAGACCATCTGTCTTCCTGCCAGGCAGCTCGTAAAAGGCGAGCATTGGCATACTGTTACTAACACCGTGACATCTGACTAGATGGTAGAGTTTCGCAGCGACTCATCCGGATTGGTACCACCGCCTTACCTATTCCTGCCGCCATAACGTCATGACGTGTTCCGGTTTGGAGGATAAGGTAGCCGGTAAACTTACTTTTGCTAGTGGCCTAACATCTCGGCCGCAGGTTGGCAACGCACCATTACCACCTTTTATGTTTCTAGGCGGCGTGAATTTGTTACCATCAGGAAATCCGTCTGCTTGTTTGCCTTCCAATATCATAAAAAAAAACTATAGATACAAAGCTCCATCTTTATCTCATTCTAACAATGAAATGTACCACAACGTACAGTATGACTATTTAAATTATGCGCTTGGGATTTACACTTATTTCACTTACATTTACACTTACACTGATTAATTATGTGTATTAACAACTCTACATAGATATATTTAAAATATATTCGGATTTCCAAAGTTTGACGAATATAGCCGAAGTGCATAAAATAAATAGTACTACTGTACAAAATGGCATGGCCATTGCTTTTTTTACCGCCTAACAACACTGTCTAGAATTTATATCCAAAAAAATTACATGCTACATGTGGATGACGTGGCATCATGTTATTGGTTGGGAATCCAATTTTAGACAGTGTTACCCCGTTCGATCCAAGCTCCTTTGCAGAATAGACCATCCGCCTTCCTTCTAGGCAGCTCGTAAAAGGCGAGCTTACCGTCACTAACTACCTGACATCTGACTTGGTGGTCGAGTTTCGCTGCGACTCACCCGGATTAGTACCACCGCCTTACCTATTCCTGCCGCCATAAAGTCACTGCTTACCGTGAAGTGTTCCGTTTCGGAGGGTAAGGTAGCCGGTACTTTTGCTCGAGGTCTCAGGTTGGCAACGCACCATTACCAGCTTTGGTATCTCCAGGCGACGTGAATTCCTTATCATCAAGAAATCCGTCTGCTTGTTTGCCTTCCAATATCATAAAAAAAATAGTGCTAAGTAAAACAAGCGTACAAAGTCTGCCTAATTTTATTTTGCAGGAAGACGTAGATTAAAAATATACTTTGCTATATTTATGGATAGGTAAAGAAATTGAATTAAAGTAGCTGCACAACTTTCCTTATAGCAAAAATCGACGCGTCGATAAGGGAATCAATATAAGTTATAAAATCAGATAGCACAGTTTGCATACAAATATTTTATGAGTTTTTTCACGAGACGGTAACTCGAGAGCTGTCAATGTCATATTTGACAATCCCAGTGAAACGTCAATCGTCCATTTTGAAATGTCTTTCGTTCGTTCGTCGTGAGGCTGTAAGATAACTCTTTGATTTTGTAATTAGAAACGTGGTGACGACTGGGAATACTGCCTAGGATGTGTTCAAAATTATTACTAACCTTATGTTAAGCTTCCCTAACTCCTTTGCAGCAGTTTGTGTCATCGCCACAACTCCAGCTTTACTGGCAGCGTAATTAGTCTGACCTGCAAAAAACACTTCACATTTCATCGTCACCTTGACAAACATCACCCGCGCATATACCATCAGGAGTAAATCTAAGTTTTACCCGACCTCTTTAACAAGGTTAAGTAGAGGTTATGATTTTCGCGTAGGTGTAATATGTATGTATGTAGATTTCTATTCCCTGATTCAACCTGAACAAGCTTGAAGGATTTAAACGTTAAAGGTATTGATAGAATCGTTTTGATGGTGTGAGTGACACTGGGTACTTAAAAAAAATAGTTAATTTTGGACGCCATACTAGAGATTTTTTTTCTACCAGTATCTTCACGCCCATATCCCCGAAGCGGCAGGCAGAGGTACAACCAAGGCACCCACGACTAGCCGAAGACATAAAGAGATAGGTGGCAAGCCTATCGCCAACCGGGCACATTTCCAATCCCGACCAGCATTTTTTTTAATTAGAAAATTGGAAAAATCCAATTTACTTTTTGTTGGCCGACCCCGGATTCGAACCCGGGACCTCATGCAGTTAAGTCTAACACCCGGACCGCTAGACCACAGAGGCGATACGATACGATTTTCTACTAAACAATCGAAATGAAAGGTTTTAACTACTCTCATAAAATGGTTACTTTCACACTAGAGGTTTAGGACTTCTTTTTAAAGTATTTATCGTTTTATAGAGCAAACATGGAGACGAACTTCTTAACGGTAAGAAAACTACCAAAGATGTTAAAAGAGCGTAGCCGGCCTATGGTTGAGACGCAACCTTATATACGCGTATGAGAGTACACTGGCTAACCTAAAAAAATTGAGTTTTAGTTCAAAGTATGGTGAACCCCCGCAAGTTTGTTGTTATTTTTCTATTTTAGTGTGAAAATCTTCATGCGGTTCACAGAACACATCTATTTACAAAGTTTTAATAGCATAGGGCTTGTAGTTTGGAAAAAGTGACTGTGACGGACAGACAGACGTTTTAAAACGTTCCGTTTTTTAGCAGTTGGCTACAGAACCCTAAAAACACTTTTTTGAGTTGCCCAGGCAAGGAATCGAACCCTAGACCTCATATAGTCATCGTCAACACCATAATCGCCTTTGTGATCTAGCTGTTCAGGTGTTGGGCTTGAGTTCATGAGGTCCTGGGTTAGATTCCTGGGTCGGACAACAAAAAGGAAATGTGGTTTTTCCAATTTTCTGATAAAAAAATGTTGTTTGGGATTGGACGTGTGCCCGGTTGGGGATAGGCTTGCCACTTATCACATTGTGGGACTTAGTGTCTTCGGCTAGTTGTGGGTGCCCTGGTTGTGTCCCTGCCTACCCCTTTGGGGATATGTGATATGGGCGTAAAGATATTTTTTTTCACAACCGTAACACTAGATCTCAGACGTGATTAAACAAATACACACCTATATTCCCATATTTTCCAACAATACTTGATATATTCACTATAGATCCAGGGACATTCGCCTCCACCATCGCCTTTGCACATGCTTGCATTATCAAAAATGTTCCCTGTAAAAAATAAGCCCTGTAATAAATCAGCAACATCGATGCATATTACCTAATAAAAAAGGCAAAGAAACAACTAAATCTGGTAAATTCAAAGATGCGGTACTTGTAGGCCTAGCATTAATAATCCGATCCATAAAAAACTTTACTCACATGGACCATACAAGTGGTACCTGTAGGTATGAAATGATTAGTCAGAAATCGAAACATACATTATTTTAAAGTTTGATCAATATTACACATAAATAGAAATATGCACTTATATATGAACATAGAAATAGTTTTGTTTCTTCCTTATATTGGATGTTTACATACTTTATTTTTTTTTGTACAAAAGTAATAAAAAATATTTTGTTTTTCTACTCTAAACTGTAAACTTGTATTTTCATCCTCCATATCATTGAGTCAAATTTAGATAATGCGAGAATGTAGATAAAGAGTATATATCTACATTCCATGGAGTAAAAAGCTTATAGCCATATGGCCTTTTCAATAACCTATCTACAGATAGGACCTCCTAGAATTTTGCTAAGACATTTTTATTAATTGTAGAAATAACAGTGGTTGCCTAGTAACTAATCTAAAGTAGCCTTATCACTAATCTTAGATAGGTTATTGAAATTAGCCGATAGATAAAAGTACATAAAAATACCTTTAGATTAACATCAAGAACATTATCATAATCCTCTTCAGATAACTTTAGTAGCCAGTTATCTCTTGTGATGCCAGCAGAATTCACAATTATTGTTGGGGGAGATTTGTATTCTTTCTTAATTGATTGCAAAAGGTTTTCAACTGATTTGGAATCTGCCACATCTAGTTCCATTGCACTGTGATCACCAACAGCTAAATAAAAATAATAAGTATCACTATTACATTAAGACTCCAATATTGATCTAAAATGCAAAAATAAGATAGGGAG
>NJDC01003730.1:0-14413 GCA_002245475.1 Calephelis virginiensis
TTGATTTGGTATAAGTACAATTTTGATCTGATTTTCACTAACTCACGATCGATAGGTCATTGGACTTAATTTAATTAATAAATAATTAATAATTACTAATTAATGAATTTGAATTAATGAGTGAGTTTTTTTTTGAGTCTGAAAGTTGCAGGCACGAATTGCTGAAGTGGCGAAACTACAATTATAGGCTAGTTTGTCAAGTGGTTAGACTTCTTAAATTCAAGATCTGCCAGCAAAACACTTACCAACAAATGTGCGTTATAATGTTTCCATATTTTAAAAAAAAGGGTTTCACTCCGGGAGTGCCGATAGAAGTGAAAACATGAATGTTAACGTTGTGCATTTTTGATATTTTGGAATGGTTAGGGAATAATTTAGCCCAAATTGCGTTAATTATCTGTATTCAGAAAGTACTCTCATTTATGTGGTAGGATACAATATTCATTTATTGCGCTATCGTACTCAAACATGACAACACGAAAATTGTCCTGACGCGAGTTTAGAAGTTTTTACCCATTAAAAAAAAGTGCACAACGCCGCTAAAGAAGTTTTCACCTCAAAAATGGGCTTTTTTCTAAGACACTACCGGCCAATATTAATAATTAATCCTAATCCAAAACTTGCTGTCCAAGATTGATATTTTGATCCATTTTTATATTATCGCTTGTCAATAACATATCTGTGGACAGGATAAATCTACACAGCTATCTAGATTGCTTGAAATCCATTAGATTGAGATACATTATTAGCATTGACCGTACGTGAGTAAGAATTCAGTTAATTTACTTCTAAAACAAGATCATGTAGAATACCCAAAGACAATAGGAGACGTCTTTCAAGACATGATAAATATGGAACATCAAATGTATTTTCTACTTATATACATACATGTGTGTTATACAGTGTGGCGATAAATCGCTACGCCCACAGCCCGGCCTGATCTTCCACGAAAGATGTTTTACAAACTTCTAAAAAAGCTTCTCTTTGACAGTTGGATATAAATCGATGTTTGTATGTTCTATTTTTGACATATGAAGGTATTCTATTCAATTAGACATTCAACAACCGATTACACATTGCTAATCAAAGATGAATGAATGCAGCTGCCGACAAGCTGCAATTGATAGTATTATCTTATTGGAATTTGTAAGAATGTTCTTTCAGTATTACGGGTTACCTATTTACCGAGTATCCTTGATAAATATATCTCTAAATATGTACTTAGTAATTATAGGTAATTTAAATTTCCTCGTCCCTTGTGTCCGTCCGTGTCCCATGTATAGAATATTCCAACTTCCTGCCTACTTGCTGTGTGGCACCGCATTATAGGCGAGCGTACGATAACTGCCTCAAAAATACCTCTGGGTCGTTGAGTGCTCTGCAGCAACTTACCATCTTAATGATAGTGGAATGTCCTATTGGAGTTAGGGTAGATAGACAGGAAGTAAGTAGGTAGGGTAGTTGAAAAAATTAGGTCGACATTAGGCCTAACATTTCAGCCACACGAGTGAGGACAGCGTTGTACTTATAATATAGTGTCTGTGTGGAAATAAGTCTTATAGGAAAAAAATCCGGACTTAAACTTCGGACTCCTTCTTCCTTCTTTCGGAGGTTATTAATCTATGTTTTTGTATGCTTGTTACCTACGCGATTACTCCGCGAATAACAAACTGATTTTGATGTTTCTTTTTCGGAAAACAAGGTCATGATTCGGAGATATGGGACCCATATTAATTTTATCAGTTTTTGGACTTGCATTTACTTAATATTGTATAAATAACCTATTTAATTATTTAATTTTCTATTTCTATCTATTTAATTTATAATAATCATTAACAATAATGCCGTCTTCTCAGATGTCAATTTATGCATTATTAAGTGTTATTCAAATTTACTAATGTGATATTAATAAAAATTATGTGACACGACTTCGAAATCAATATCGAATCGAACTTTCGAAAAAAGTTACGCCGACCGCATCAGGGTGGATCAATGGCGTCGGATTTTTTACAGTTTTACTCCACTTAAATTCGGTATAATGTTTACTTTCTAATTTGGAAACAAGATATAAACAAGATAATAAGATAGGTACATATACTTTACCTGAGCGCGTGTTGAAGCGCATTTGTTAAAATGTGGAAACCGAGGTACAACCTTAGTTTTTTCAGAGATTAGTAAATATTGTCTTTGGTTTTTTTTACATCTTAACAAAAAAACAAGGATTAGTGAAAAATCCATTTCAACCAACCAGTTATTTAAAAACCAGTTATTTCTTTCTGCTTTTCCACAACCATATACATATAATGTGTTCCGTTCTCTGAACCATTTCAGAAATTTTGCCAAAAAGTAGTAAAGAAACATTTAGTCTAGTAGTTAGAGGGTAAAGAATCATCAAACATTCATGCTTACAAACATCTTCATAAACTTGGGCCGTTTATTTATGAAGACCAAGAAGCTATTTTCAGTTCTGTAAATCTTATTTTGGTAACAAAATGCGTACGATATTTGCGAATGTTCAGAAATGTGAAATAAATGCCCTAAATTGGAGTTTATTCATTTTTCATGACGACAGTGACTCGTACGAACTGGTACTGAATTAGCTTTTCAGCGAACTATGACATGGTTTTTTCGTCTTTTCGTCAATATGATAGATGTTATGGCAACACAGTCAATTTTTATTTTAAGGGGTGAATTTCATTTTGTATTTTTATCGGTTGTGTAAAAGGATATTTAAATTTTATGAAGAAAAAAATAAATACATTAAAAGAAACTTAAAAACTAAGTGATACACAAAGGCGGCCTTATACCCAAAACAGCGATCTCTTCCAGGCAACCTTTAGATACGTCACTGTAGATTTCCTAGTTAGGTGCAGAAGAGTACAGTAGAGTGCTGAATCCACCGCCTTACCTATTCATGGAACCATAATGATATAGTCCGGTCCAGGGAGTAGGATAGCGGTGCGTTTATGGTATCTATAAGCCACAGCTGTCCATCAGGAACCATCAGGAAACTTGAGACCTTGTTTGCTGGCTTGTGCCATAAAAATAGTATCAGATAAATAAAAGGTGTACGAATATAGGTCATTATAAACTACTAGCTTTAGAATTATATAGATGCGTTACCAGATTCTTTACATAATAAAAGCTATTTTGAATTTAAAAATTTAGCGGCCCGGTACGTGCTTCGCTATGTATATGACCGCATGAATGACATAACGCAACAAAAGAAAAAAACAACTGAAAAAAGATAAGATTTTAAACTTAAATCGTCGCGAATTAATAACATTTTTTTAACATTTTTTTTGAGTCCCGTCGTGACCACGGCCTATGCAACTAGGCCGAAATATCGACAAATAAAATAAAAAGAGATCGTGAGTATCCCGTATAAATAATTAAAAATGTTAACTGAAAAAAGTTTTAATTTTACTGAAAAAACACATTAACAAAATGATCCGCAATTTATTGAATTTATTTGTTATAAAAAATGTGACAAATGAAAAACTGCTCTACCAATTTTGTTCAAAATTCAAATAAATCATCTACTAAATAGTCCAAACAAAGCCTAAACATTTGGTTTGGATAGGTGAGCCCGTTCTTGAGTTATAAAATAACAACGAAAAGTGGCATTGATTTTTATATATATAGATAGATTTCTTGAGTACAACTATATTATAGAGCCCATAATAGACTCCAGTGATAGTGGCCAGCGAAGAAAGACGCCATACCTCAACCTTTATGGATACGGATTATAGTATTCACGATAATACTAAGTAATCCTTTTTTAGATCAACCTAACTAAGAACGTGTGAATACTGAATACTGAACGCAAATACGGTTTGCTTACGGTTTGGTTTGAAGTATGGTTTCATTGAACTTTGAATTATAAATGCGATGTCTTTGTCTTTCCGTCCCTCCGTATGTCATAGCCTCTTTATTCCCAAACTATTAAGACTACATAATCCAATCTTGGCAGGTACCAGTATTTTTTGAACCGCTTTACGATTTTTACAAAAAATAAAAAAAAAACATATTATTGAGGGTCCCGCTGGAACTAAATAAAAAATCATTTAACCAAACATAATCGTTGTAAAGATGGACC
The DNA here is from genome assembly GCA_002245475.1 of Calephelis virginiensis. Classification (NCBI taxonomy): domain Eukaryota; kingdom Metazoa; phylum Arthropoda; class Insecta; order Lepidoptera; family Riodinidae; genus Calephelis; species Calephelis virginiensis. The sequence continues at coordinate 4,100 of NJDC01003730.1, forward strand.
TCCTCTAAGTTCTAAATGCTGTACAAATATGAGAGCAACATCTCAATAAAAACATTTATATTGAAAAATTGTTTTATACAATGTGATTTTTCGAAACTTGATCAATCGAAATGTGCGGATACTAGACATATGACTATCGATAAAAAAATGAAAAAATTGAAAAAAATTAAAAACAAAATCATGAACTTGAAATAAAATATGCAAATAAATGTACCTTAAAATACCTAGTTTTAAAGTTGGAAATCAATTAAATAAAGTATCTTCACGCCCATATCCCCGAAGAGGTAGGCAGAGGTACAACCAAGGCACCCACGACTAGCCGAAGACACAAAGTCCCACAATGTGATAGGTAGCAAGCCTATCGCCAACCAAGCACATTTCCAATCCCGACCAACATTTTTTTTATTAGGAAATTGGAAAAATCCAATTTTTTTTTCCAATTAAATAATGTCACAAATTTGTGATATTTAAACTTTTTGTTACGTTCTCCTATTTCAAACTTTATTTTAATCAAACAAATAGGTGAACTTTCTAGCTGTTAGACAAATTAAAGTACTTCATTAAAAAACAAAGATATAATAAAAAAAGAAAATAACACATTTAAATCCCTATATTTTTGGGAACGTGTATTTGTGTGAATGTATGAACCGAAATTTTATATTTTTGTTTTTTATCGATAATTATTTATTTGTATTATTTATTCGCACATTTTGGTTGATCAGGTTCCGAAAAATCACATTGTATATTATTTTAAATACCCAAGATAACAAATCCAAAGTGGAAAATTAGCTATTTTCAAATTATTTCGTCAAGATATTAGATTAGATAGGTTTCTGGTGTCTAGGAGATACTATTTCCTAGACATTATAGATGTTACAGGTGCGTCGCTGTCCTGTAGCGGAGATATATGGCCTATTGTCCATGTCCATAACAGAGTCATTATGGTGGCAGTAATTAATTATTTATTTAACTAGTAAAATTAAGTACTAGTAAAATTTGTACATACTACATTGCGATAGAACATGCTAATCTATATAAATGAATCCCCATTACGCGTGGTCATCGCGTCACGTCTGAACGGATGGACCGGTTTTGCTAATTCTCTTTGTTGCGTTAGTTATCGTCAGGAGAAGGTTTTTATGAAAAGAAAACCCGAGAAATTGCAGGGAAAATGTGGAAAACAATTTTTTAATCTATACGAACATTTGCCGCATCGGCTAGTACCTAAGTAATAATATTATCTAACTATTTCGTTACAACTTCCTCCCGTGTTGGTCCGGGCTCTTTTGCAGAATAGACCATCTGTCTTCCTGCCTATTCGCACATTTTGGTTGAGCAAGTTTCGAAAAATCCCATTGTTTATTAATTTAAATACACAAGATAACAAATTAAAAGTGGAAAATCAGCTATTTCCAAATCCTTTCGTCGTGAGGTAAGGTTATATAGATTTCTGATATATAGGAGATACTATTTCCTAGCCACCATAAATGTTACGGGTGCGTTACTGTCCTGTAGCAGAGATGTTAGGCCTATTGTCCATGTCTCCTGGGTATGGATCATAGATCGCCCACATGGCTTCTATGTCGCATTATGTACATAGGAAACAACGTAAATTGATATTTTTTATTAGCATTAGATACGTTTTTGCAGATGCGATTAAAAGATTTTATATACTTACTAACCGACCCAGCAAACTTCATATCGCTTGACCTTAACAGCTACTACATAATACTTGATGCTCCAATAGTAGTACAGTCTGCCAGATCCAACATAAAACATTCCAAAATCAACAGCTACTTACAAATAAAAAATTAAATAAAAACATTATCCAGTGGACCAAATTGTGAATCTAAACCATTCTTGAGTCCTCTTGAACACACACAAAAAATTTAATCAAAATCGCTTCAATCGTTTAGATGGAGTTTAGTGACATACACACGAACACAAGAATTATATGTACTAAGATTGACGAGGTAAGATCTCAAAGTTTATCTGTAGTTAAATTTTGCACTGTTTTCAGCCACTTAAGTGTCCAATTCTGGCAAATTTCACACAGACGTTTGCCTATCAAATGGGATACCAGTTTACTTTTTTATGTGTCATGATAGAAAACAAGCACGCGGATTTCCTGATGGTAAGAGAAACCATGGTCTACCAAAGTTGTTGTAGGTGTACTCTACCCTCCGTACTGGCAATATGGCGGCAGAAAAAGGTAATGCGGTAGATCCCTACCCAGATAAGTTGCAGAATGGCATTCTTCTGCCAGTGGTCTTGTAATTAATCCCACATTTTTTGCCTCTTACGAGTTGGGTGGACGGAAGGCAAGTAGTTAACAAATCTCGTGCAATTTAGGTATTAATTGAAAAAAAATGATATTTTAATAGGCCTCCTTAAGTTTATGTGGTATTTTAAATGTATTTATGAAAGTTATAAATTAATTATTATTAACGGCGTTTTCCTTCGCGTGATAGTAAATCATTATAAATATTTTCAATCGAAACTCGAATATAACCATGCATATAACTTGTTTACCTTGTTGGTTAAATTTGTGTTATTTTGTCAAATTTGTATTTTTGGCCACTTTTTCACTTTAGGTATGACACGCATAGTTAGTTATTAGTTAAGACAACTCTTGAATGTTGATTGTATGAATGTCGGATTGCCCACGCAAACTGCTTCCTACTTCTGGGTTGTATGTCCTTACATGACAAACATAATGTTATTAATGACAAGTTTTATTAGCAGTATTATGTCTGGCAATTGCCACGTATCAAGAGCTTTCAGATCGTGAAATTTTACAAACAGTTTATTTTTGTAAACATAATAAAACATCTTGTTTTTAAGTAGATTAACGGTCAGTGTCCGAAACATTGATCAATTTTACATCTGTTTAACATGAGATCGGATGAAAATTCTAAACAGAGCCAAACCGAATAGCTGTTTACTATTACGTATCTTCTTCATGCCCATATCCCCGAAGAGGTTGGCAGAGGTACAACAAGCGCACTCACGACTAGCCGAAGACACTAAGTCCCACAATGTGATAGGTGACAAGTCACAAGCCTATCGCACACGGGCACGTACCAATCCCGGGCAAATTTTTTCTATTAGAAAATATGAAAAACCACATTTTCTTTTTTATTGCCCAACCAACCAACCAACCAACTAACCCGGGACCTCGTGAAGTCATGTCCAATTTCATATTGCGTGTTCTTCTTAACCGACCTCGTTCGGAATTTCTTCAGCGGAAGTGTACCTATGTATGAAATGCCAAAGTGTGGTGCGGTTTCACCATAAAACAGTTAACATTACTTAGCTAAATAGATTACCACTTACGGCCAATGTTAATAATGTATCTCAATTTAATGGATTTGAAGCAATCTAGATAGCTGCGTATCCGCCGGCCTATCCTATACCTAATTGCCATATTTATCCTGTCCACAGATATGTTATTGGCAAGCGATAACATAAAAATGGATCAAAATATCAATCTTGGACAACAAATTTTGAATAAGGATTGATTATTAACATTGGCCGTTAGAAAAGGTCATAAGGTACTGATTATTCTAATGTATCGGTGAATTAAATAACGGGCCAAACCTAGGGAAACAATAAGTGTTATTGAAATTAATGTTTTTAGCATTAAATTGCTGACTAGCACGTATTTATTGATGTTTCTATTTTGTGTTGGTTTAAATAGCTTTGCAGGGGCAATTAGGTTTCCTGATGGGTAAGTAGTTATCTAGGCAGGTCTGCAAAGATCGTGACACTCGGCTTCAAGAGATGTATCTAGAATCTAAATAAAATTATTTAATTTGCAATTTTCCGCCAAAAAATGTATACGTATTATTGCGTAACAAAACAGACAAAATAGTGCGCTAAGAATGAATTGGACTTACCGGAAGCTAAAACTCCCAAATACATCCAGCTCCACACAATAAACACCACTATTACTGTAGCACCAACAATACACATACTACTAAAAACTCAACGTACGTTTCGCTTCGTAACCGAAGCATCATCAGGAGAATTCGACTGCACTCAACAAAGGTCGAGCAAATACTAGATGTATCTAGGTAGGATAGATGTATCTTCTAGGATGTATGTATTATAAAAATAAGGCGGTAGGCCTTTGTATTTTACAGCGTCATCATTGTAAACTTAAATCACTTAACATTATTTTTGATATACGCTAACCTACTACTTAAATTATGCGCTTCGATCTTAAACTTTTTATTTTTTTTACACTTTATACTTTTATTATTAAATTGGCTGACCTAATCTAAATCTATGCGAAATGATTAATTATGTAATAATAACTCTATATATAGAGATATCTTTAATATACATTCGGATTTCCGAAGCTTGACGAGTATAGCCGAAGCGCAAAATTTAAATAGTAGGTACTACTATATTTCTTCATTTAAAAGTATAAAAGCATTGACTTCAAAACATAAGTATTGTACTTTCAATAGATATTATACTAATTTCAATTCTTCCTATTAGTGTATAAAAAAACTCGGTTCAAGGTCTACAGGTTTATACGTCCTTTAAAAACAATATTTTTACAATTTTACAAATAGGCTGTTGAAATTTTTCAGTTATTTGATAGAGCTAAATTTCATCAAAAAAGATAATAGTTCGAGCATGGGGATTGAGAGTTAACAAGGTTAATGACATTGACAAAAAACTAGCTTCTTGACAAAAGGTACGTTTTTTTATAAAAGTGCGCGCCAGATTAGTCTGCGCTCGATGGAGGGCGCTTCAAATAAACCTATTACCCTACGAAGCTATGTTACTTAATAAGTTACTATCCTCATTTAATAAAAATCTGTTAGCAAACATAGGTCGAGTAGCTAGCGTACACGCCTAACTACATCGACCCACCGCGAGACTCGGGTTCGATTGCCGACGGGGGCAGCCATTTGTGTGATGAACATTTAGATGTGTATATTTCTGGGTCTGGGTGTTTATTTAATTATTATATTCTGGCATCTATTTAAGTATTTCTTTGTAATAATATCGTTGTCTAACACCAATGACACAAACATATGATTGTTTACTTTGGGGTTAGATTCAATTTGTGGAACTTGTCCAACAACAACTACCTTAATAAAAACGTTTTACAATTTACGATGATTAAAAATTATTAAATTATTATTTAAATATATTATATATATATATTAAATTTAAATAGGGATAAAACTTATGTATATGTAACTTATATATTGTCTTATATTTATGGTATTTGGGGATTTTGGAGAAAAAAGTAGTATTACCGTATTCGTACTTATTGCACCAGGTTTCCCATTCATTTCATAAATCAAGTTATGATTTATTTATAATTAGTTACAAAATGTATCTACATCGTCTTTTACGCTTCAAAACACTTTACAAAAAAATCAGGAAATAAAGACCGTGTTTTCCAAAACTACATTGTTTCTACAGCTATTATTGTGAATCTGGAATTGTAGTTACATATTTTAATGAATGTCAAAATAGTTCCAATTTTTCTCGCGGGCAGATTTAACTAGCAAGCACTATACTAGCTAAAAAAACTTTGCGGTTCGGTTATTTTGTCACGCTGAAGAGGATTGCGTTACCTCTTTGTGTTTAAGTTAAGCGAAGCGTGCAGGTTATATAGTACCCAGGTAGATACAACATTAAATCTATAGTATATTACTTATTAGTTTGCACCCGCGGTTTCGCCTTTTTTTATGATATTGAAAGGCAAACAAGCAGACGCATTTCCTAATGGTAAGAAATTCGCGCCGCTTAGAGACACCATAAGTGGTAATAGTGCGTTGCCAATTCAACACAATTCTTTCAACAATTCTTTTATCTATACGAACTTTTACGAAGTTTGCCGCATCGGCTAGTAAGTAATAATATAAACTATTTCGTTTCAAGTTTTTAACAAATAGGTCATTATCATTTAATATTATAATCGTATCTATACAAGTTATTTATTTAATATATTATTGCTCACAAAAAACAATAATCTCCTTAAAGCAGGTGCAGTGAAAGAAAGTGCTAATCTCTAATTAGTAAAAACAGAAATTTCTCCCAGCCAAACCAAAAAATGAAGCTGTGAAAATAAAATTTAAAGCGTCATGTACAAAAAGCGATTATAGTCGTATATATACCTAGAACAAATAAAACATAAATATAATAATTAGTTGTGTAAAAATGCTATAGGTACTTATTGAAAATATTATCTTTATATCCTATAAATTGTATGTATTGATGAGTAGGTATTGGTCGAACAACTTATGACAAATTTCATTAAAAAGAATCATTTGCTTGAATTTTAAAAGGCACTTTGTTAAATATAAGCAAATGTTATCCACTTTGGGTGAGTACCAATTTAAATTCGCACTTGACCGTTTTTTAATAAAAACATGTTCTAATAAGCTTAAATCCGAAAATGTGGCTTTAATTTATACTTAAAGATTGAGTACACGGTAAGCTTACGTATAAAAACGAAAGCTAATATCTCCATGTTTGGTTTGGAAATTAAAGTTACATTCCACGATACTTATTGGCTTGCACAAGTTATTTGAAAGCGTGCAGAATGAATGGTTCTAGTATCAGAGCAAACATGCGGAAGTAAAACGTCAATCATTAGTATCTACTTAATCCAAGATTTTAATAAATATTTATTACTACTGGTGGTCGCCCATTGGTTGAAATTCGACCATAATAAATTTTAATATCTTGTTGATAAGAACGCCATCTTCATTTCTTAAGACCAACTACTTTGTTTCCTAAATAGTTAGTGCGCCGTCTGTGATCTTTTATCGTCAACATCAATATATTAGTTTGTGTGTGTCAAAGGCTTGGTAGTGTGGGTAATGTTTTATTTATTGATTCAATGTACTTTACAAGCATTATTATTGAAAAATATTAGAGTTTTGCACTTCTCCTACACATAAACTATAAGTGCAAGCAATAATTGGCAATAATAAGTATAAGCAATTTTCGTAAAAAAAGGTCCAAAGGTTTGGCATTACGTATTAGATTAGTATAGTGGATTAGAATATATAGATTAGTTGCTTGCGGATTAGATTTTTAATAAAGTTTAGGGGATGCGCTTAGCGAAGGACATATAAGACAGTCTATATTTTATTCGTTATACCAGATGTAAATGCCAAAATTTATTTGTACCGTCAAATTTATATCATTACTCAGGAAAATGTCTCTGATAATTTAAAATTTAAGTTGAAGTGATGCTGTCTGTATCAAAATATGTAGTTACTTTGATTTATGAGCGTAATGGCTAGTGAAAGGCATATAATTTTCTTTAAATTTATGTTATGGAATATGAAATTCTGCTATGCCTCTTTGAACACTTTAAAAAAGGAATTAGCTCTATATTTATCACATTAAATAATTAAGAAATTTACTTGTCGGGTTTAGTATCTTCGGCTAGTCGTGGGTGCTCTGGTGTGCCTGTGCCTACCCCTTCGGGGACTTGAGCGTGAGGAAATAGGGATTCATTTTAATACATACAGGGTTACATCTAAAGCACCAGGCAAATTTTGATAACGTTTGGGAATCGATAACGCTTTCGATCTATGAAAAATAAAAAAAGACGGGTTGCACTCCGGCAGTGCCGGCAGAAGTGAAAACTTGAATATTAACGTTGTGCATTTTTAATATTTTGGAATGGTAGGGAATAATTTTGCAGGAATTGCTTTATCAGTATGAAAGTACTATCATTTATGCACAAATATTATTTTCATATCAACAACCTGCGTTTGGCTTGACAAAAACTCGCTAAAGTAAGATTATGAGACGGCTAGGAGCATCGTCATATTATCTGTGTAAAAAAACATTGCTCATCTACACATAAAGCTTATTTTCAAGATGGAACAAATAGAGCAATGTCTGTTGATATTATACGTATCTGCTATCATGTTGTCTTGCGAGAAAGTAATGGTCGGTATGCGGCGTATTTTCCATTGCGAATCCTATACTCTTCGGAAATATCTAGGCAATACAAAAATAGCAATGAATCTACGTTTTATTTTAGATCTCGCTCCGTCTTATTCGCACATGCACCCTGCGCCGTCTTACGTTCTGACGATCTGACGCAAGTTTAGAAGATTTTACCCCTTCCAAAAAAAGTGCGCAACGTCGCTTAAGAAGTTTTCACTTCAAAAATCAAAATAAAAGAAGCATGTCTAGAACGTAAACAAAGCATAAAACTGGTTCCTACCGACCGCAGTTGCATTCGCAGGCTCGTGATGTCATGATTCGGACTTAGTACGACATAGCGTAACAAGTCAAGCATTTTTGCGGACTGTTTTAAATTAATGTTTGTAAAAGTAAATATTACAATTCGATTACAAAATTTAAAATGCATTACCATTTAAACCTGTACCTCCTTACATTAACATTTGGACGGTCCCTTCAAAGTTACCCTTTATACTAGTCGACCTTGCAAACTTCTAACAGTTTATATATGGATCAAAGCAATGCTCTTCCTATTTTCCTTTGCTGGTTTTTCTTTTCATAAGAACCTTCTCCTGACAATATCAGACACAACAACAAGATTATTATTGATATTTAACAATATTGGTCAATCCGTTCATGAGTGATGCTTGACCACGCAAATGGAGATTCGTTTGTATATTTTAACTGAATTTAATATTATGCTATGTTAATAAGTGAAGCAAAAACTTTGGACCCCATTTTACGAAAATTGCGCTGACGGAGGAGTATGAAATTTGACACACTTATAGTTTATGTGTAGCAGAACTGCAGAACGCTAATATTTTTAATGATAATGTTTATAGAGTGCATTAATTCAAAAAATAAGACATTACATGTACACGTACCATGCATTTGACACACACAAACAAATATATTGATGATAACGATAAAAGATAACAGATGGCGCACAAACTATAATCATACAGTTTGTAAGCAAAGTAGTCGGTCTTGAGAAATTAAGATGGCGTTCTTATCAACAAGATGTTAAAATTTATTATGGTCGAATTTCGACCAATGGGCGACCACTAGTACATTTAAAAACATCAGATAAAGGAGCAAATTAATATGACTAAAAGTCTGATATTTCATATTTTCTTAAATCTACTCCAACACTGTTAAAAGCTTTTGAGGCTTAAATTTTAACTTATTTAAATAATCTTTATCAGTTACGACACATATTTAGTAGTTATGTAGTTACATATTTTACTTATACGGTAAATTTCATTAAACGTAACAATGTTTAATAGATACGAAAAAACATAAAACTTCGATTTAAATATTGACTACTTAGTTGGTGCAACTCAAGAAGCTTCTAGCCTATACACTTCTTGGTGCCACTCAAAGAGTACAATAACTACACTTAATCAGCCCCCTGGCTGATTATGTGTCTCAGTTGCCAACTAAAATGGAAAAGTGTACATCAAATAACTGTCAAATGACGTGTTTTATTTTTGCTATCTCCAGTGACCAACAGGAATACAATAGAGATAGCAAACAAATAACGTCATTTGATGTACACTTTTCCATTTTGAGTTGGCAACTGAGATACCTAATCAGCACCTTGGACATGTCACTATAGTCTTAACATAACCATCGAGAACCAGTAAAATCTACAAATAAAACGAATTTCAGTGTCAGGTTTAGGTTTAAGCCATTTTATGGCGTTTGACGTATATTTGATGTCAAATGTTTTGAAAGTACGATAGTGGTACGATATTTTTTTAAATTAGTTTTTAGATCATTTTTCAATTGATTTTTGTTTACCTTGTTTTATAATAAACCAAAATGAAATCTGCAATAAGCACAAAGTCGGTAAAGTATAAATATTTTGATATATTTTAAGTAATAAAATTGTAAAAAGCAAAGAAATTATAAATGTATTATAGAGTCGATTGGCTCTATTTCTAAAGCCAAGCACTCAAAGACCAAAGAAGTGTGTAGAATCATAGATTAAGCAGTTATTGGTGCGAGAACCGAATTTAATTCTGTTTTTGTTAGCGCTTGCTACTTTTGTAATTCAGCTATATAGACTGGAATAGATAAACGGTGGCAAGAACTATATTAAGGCGGTGGCCTTTTTCAACCGACCCAAAAACAGGAGCAGGTTCTCAATTCGACTGCACGAGTTTTTTTTAATTTTACTTTGTATGTGTATTACTCGGCTAAATAGCCATTATATTTTGATGGTTCTTATTTAGATAGATAAGTCATGATTTCGAGGTGGTATTAGTCTTACCATGATACGACGAGTGCTTTTTGAGTTACATTTTTCACTTAATATTATGTTAGGTTTTCACTTTTGACGATCTATCATAA
>NJDC01003730.1:43160-75014 GCA_002245475.1 Calephelis virginiensis
GCCTACCTCTTCGGGGATATGGGCGTGAAGATACTTTTTTTTTATATTCTACAAGTTACTTTTTGTGAACGGATAACAGTCTAGAAGCGACCAGTTTTCGTTGCACCTTATCATACTATTTGTAGAAAACTTTTACTGAACTTGTTTAAACTGCCATTTCAACAATATCCTATCCTCTATATCCTTTGGCATTATAGAACCTCTAGATCTTGAATGTCACAAAACTATATGGAGGTAGTTATGCATGTATTCTCAATTATTGTGTTTATATAAATGTTTAGGATAATACGTGCACTGTGTTCTACTAGTATACTATGCATGATTTAAATGAGCAGGGAAATCTAAATAATGAATTCAGTACTTTTCAAGTTATTTCTTTTATTTTCTTTAGGCTTTCTTATCTATGCTATTGTAGCTTGTTGACAAAGTTAGACTCACGTATCTAGTTTGTGCGTCATTTTTTAATTCATTGTTCATTATGCAGTGGGTTTAAATGTATGAAATGCCTACTGCTTTGCCTATGTGCTTTTAGTTTTTTGTCTTTTTAATATGAGTGTATCAATATTGCAATTGAATATTTGGCATGTATCTGTTTGGTTTGCACAACAATGCACGATAATTAAATGTGAAAATTATATACCCCGTGTTGGTCCGGGCTCCTTTACAGAATAAACCATCTGCCTTCCTGCCAGGCAGCTCGTAAAAGGCGAGCATAGGCTTACCGTCATTAACACCCTGACATTTTACTAGGTGGTAGAGTTTCACAGCGACTCGCCCGGATTGCTACCATCCTACATGTTCTACCACCATAATGTTATTGCTTGAAGGTGACGTGTTCTGTTTCGGAGGGTAAGGTATCTGACATCCAGGCCTCAGGTTGGCGACGCATCCTTACCACCTTTAGTGTCTAGGCGGTGAGAATTTTTTACCATCAGGAAATCCGTCTGCTTGTTTGACTTCCAGTATCATAAAAAAACTTTAGATTATTGTTTATGTTCTCCTAACGACTGTCATTCAGTTTTTTGTATGCAACCTCAAACTCAACAATATGGGAATCAAATGGTTTGCTTATGGGCAAAAAATGAAAAAAAATCTATTAGAAAAATAGCGTTATAAGATTGAAACTAGATTTTTAAAAATAATCACAATAAATGTATTATAAACGTTAAGTAATATTATAATACTATTATAGTACTCAGAATTGTGTATCTATAGGACATAACTACCCGCGTTAACGGGTTAGAAAGGAATTAAAAATTTCGCCACGGGACTTGAATCCTCAGTAGCTCAATTGGTTGGAGCATTCGTCGGCTTGAGACGAAAGGTTACAGGTTCAAATCATGTCTAGGGCGAAATTTTTTCTTTCTTTAAAATTTATAGAAAATTTATCCCAAGCACAGGGCAAGTGCTAAAATAAAAAAAATATTATAATGTTAATCAATCTGAGTGATATTTGAGCAAAGAACAAAATTGTACCACCAGATTGAAGTAATAAAAGTTAATTATTTGGTCTAGTTAAAAACCTATGGATTCAATTAAATACAATTTTAAAAATGTCCAACTGCTGTTTTCTTGTAAGTCCGATGCGTCGCGTGCTATGACACTGATAGTTTAATTAAATTGTTGACTTATAGTCCGGACACTGTAAAAATCTGTAGTGTATATCATTCATTCATTTGCTTTCAGAGACAAATATACAAAACCTAATACCTTTTGTTGGGGATACTCTGTACATAGCATTTAAACCTCGAGAAATAAACCTTCTACTAAAATTGTTCTTTTTATTTTCCAGCACCGAACGTATATTCCATGCCTCCAGTACTTGGGGAAGCAAGAGAAGGTAGCAAACGAGCGGCCCCTGCATTTAGTATAACAGGTCGGGGGAAGACGATCGAATCAAAAACGCCGATGCCTGGTCCTGGCACATACACTGTGGACAAATCGACGACGGCACTGACGAAGCGACCCCCAGCTTTCACCATGGCACCGAGACGGGAAATGAAACCTCCCACGGCAGCTAATCCAGGACCAGGAGTATATTGTCCTGAAAAAGTAAGTAAAACCACTGGCAACGCACCTATAACATCTATGGTGACTATGATTGTCATTTCGTGAGACGTTGCTTGCTCGCTGATCGCTCATATAATAAAATTAGAAACATTTAACTGGGTTTTGTGTATACACTTCACCAAACTTTTAATAACATTCCTCGAAAATCGTCAGCTTATTGCAAGAAGACAGTGACATATTCATTATTCATAAATGGTAATTTAGTTCGGATTATTCTATATATTAAGCAGCGTAACGCCTAAAGTAACTTAGTTACAAAATAAGTTAATTTTTGCATTTTGTAGAATATGTCAAAATTAATCCATCCATGAAAAAAACCTATGTGATTTTTGCAGATAATGAGTTCTTGTAATAAGGCGACGAAATGTGATTTAAAATAAGTAGAGTTTTTTTAATTCATCGGTACTTCCTGTTAGTGTTCTTTAAAATTAAGAGACACTTCAATTATATATATTAAGAATTCTGCACTTTTATTGCATGTTGTACCAGTCATTAACAATAGTCTATATAAAGCATTACTAATTTTTAAATCACAGTGAATTTTCTGTGTTTAAAGTAGGTGAACAATCAAACTACAAGGTCGTTTGTCAGATGGTCAGGATTCATGAGTGTTGGCTAATCCAATATTAATAGTCAAGGATGGGAAAACATGTTCTTTATAATATGATAATCAACACGGCATTTAATCATTATCGCCTCAGATCTGTTATTTATGAATTTGTAAACAAAAAACCGGCCAAGTGCGAATCGGATTCGCGCGCGAAGGGTTCTGTACTGTCATCTATAATTCGTGAGTTTTTATGTACTAGATTAGATATTTATTTTTACAGCTAATATATTTCTAAATATTTACTTACAAATATTCAAGTTTCTACCTGTTTAGGAAGATCGAGTAAAAATTGCTTAAAAAATAGTTTGTTGTATGGGCCCTTTATTGTTATTTAATAATTTATTTTGAAAGATAATAAACAAGTAAATATTCTGTGAAAATTGGAAGCGTTTCTAATATTGAGCAAAAAATACGAAAAAAACACGTTTATTATTTGTTTACGTTTAAAACCCTTACTATATTTTTTTTAATTTTTAGTATTTGGTGTTATAACGACAAAGGAAAAACATATTTTGTGAAAATTTCAGCTTTCTAGCTATCACGGTTTATGAGATTATGCCTGGAGGCAGACAGACAGACGTCGGAGGCTTAATAACAGAGTCCGTTTTTACCCTTTGGGTACGGAACTCTAAAAACAGGTCCGTGACTACGTTTGCCAGTTATGGATTTAGCTACAGTTTTATCTTTACAAATTAAAAATGAAATAATCCCTTCTGTACGTTAAATTCTTGGTTATATATTAGTATATCACAGAAAAACATAATTACTGGTTTTTAATATTTGAAAAAAAAAAATGTAAAATCTCTAAAATCTAAGCCAGAGGCAATGGAAATGTATATGAACATTATACGTTAAGTAAAAAAAGATTTAAATATTACATGTGTCCATATTAAAAACATCTTCTGCAATTGAAAATAAATTTCACTCTTTTTTGGACATCGTACTGTTACAAACAGATATCATACAATTTGATTGTGGATGGATGTAGGTAGGTACCCGTTGAGCCCTAGGGTGACAATCTACGATCAAATTGCTCGGGTTTTATTCGAGGGTGGTGTCAAGAGTCTCCGGAACTGGTGACTTTGTATGAGAAGAGTAATTAATGTGAAGGAAGCTTGGCAGATCTGCAAGTATTGTAACATTTAGCAGTTAATATTCTCTGCCTACTTCGTAAGGGACTTGAATATATATATATATAACGATAACGAAACTTTTGAAGGTAATCAATAAACGTCCCATATTGACGCTGCCAATTAATTGTTATATATATAACAATTAATTAGCAGATTATTTTTCTTTTAGTTTTTTTAAAAAAATAATAAAACAAAAGGTTTTTTTACCAAACTGTTTTTCATTCCAAGCCCTCAATGATCCGACTGCTTGTTTATGAATGAATAATAATTTTACCTTGCCAATCATTAAAAGTGAAATATGGCTTCTAACAACAACTGTTTAATTTTTTTAAATGCCAAGTAACTTGAATTATTGTTATAATTTCGAAATAGTATTTAAAATAAAAAAGCGAATATTTACAATTAAAAAGGTAGGTTCAACTATATCAAATTTGTAACTGTATTTAGGGAGATTTTGAGGCGTTTCTGTTACGTTTTTGTCACTTACTGTTTTATATAACTTCCATTTAAACAGGTATGCGTGAACCTGCCGTGGGCTCCAGCACACACATTCGGCATTCGTCATTCGCCGTTCGCTGGCCAAGCTGTTTACTATCCAGCGCCTGAAGGGATCACCGCAATCTAACCAAATTGCCTGTAACAAGCTTTTTAATATTATCGCTTTTTCATTTACTAACAGGTTTATTAACATACTAAACTCATATCTCTACGTCATTTCTCCTACATTTTGAAAATACTTCTTTAAATTCAATATCCAGTGCAATTTTACATTTTATTGCATTTTTGAGAAGCACAAGACATCAAAATTTTTCAGTTTCCGATTTCAACTGTAAACGAAAATATTATCATCTTGCAAAGTGTCTACTATAAAATTTTTCAATAAAGTAAAAAATCTACTTAATGGCGCGTCAGTTGTTGGGTGATACAAAATGAAGAAGGAGGTTCTAATTTAGAATGTGTATTTGTTCTTTTCTTACAATTCTCGCAATGTAACACAACTTCAATGTTTTTACTTTTAATTAAATTTAATTAATTTAAGTTACGTCAAGTGACAATTAGCTAAGACCAGTCTGTAGATAGCTTGTTATGATAGGTGGTGAAGATTTATAATAGAAAAGTAGTTAATGCAGATGTTTTTAAATGTGACATATAAAATCATTAGTTATTTATATTTTATATGCGATTAACATAAGTATTTTCTATAGTCTTTACAAAAAAATGTGTAATAAATACAATTTGTTTTAATTTATAGGTGAATTCAGTTCAAAAAAAGTCACTGAAATACAGTATGTCTGGGAAAACTAAAATTGAAAAAGTTGAGCAGCTACCAGCACCTAACGCGTATAATCCTGAAAAAGCTGATAGGTTTTTGCGAGCGAAATCTCCCGCATTTTCGTTTAGAACTAAATCAGAAATTATTAAAATTCACGATGCACCTGCACCTAATATTTACTCGCCTGAAAAATCCATAAATGCCCTTAAGAATGGACCAAAATATACACTTGCAGGAAAAGGTGCAGCCGAAAAACATGAAGTAACTCCAGCTCCTAATTGTTATAATCCGCAGAAAGCTGACAAATTATTGCATGGTAATGGACCTGCTTATACATTAAGTTCTAAAGAAGTTATTGAGAAAATTGAGCGCACTCCAGCACCGAATTGTTATGCTCCTGAAAAATCTATGCACATGCTAAACGGTGGACCGAAGTTTACGATTTCTGGAAAAACTTGTCAAGTGAAACAGGAACAAACTCCTGCACCAAACAGTTATAATCCAGAGAAGGCAGATAAGGTTTTGCATGAGGCTCCTCCTGCTTATACATTCAGAATTAAGGAACAACAAGTTATTAGAAGTGAATCGCCTGCGCCGAATGTTTATTCTCCTGAAAAATCTATGCATATGCTTGATAGTACCCCAAAATATACAATCAGTGGAAAAGGACCTTCTCAGAAAATTCCAGACACACCAGGTCCGAATGTATATAATCCAGATAAAGCAGATAAATTACTACATGATTCTTCCCCTGCATACACTTTTAGGATAAAAGATCAACATGCTAAAATTGAAAACACTCCAGCTCCTAACGTATATGAACCTGAAAAATCTATAAAAATGTTGAACAGTGCTCCGAAATATAGTATATCTGGAAAAGGAGCAGCATCGAAGATTGAAAATCTACCAGCACCTAATGCTTATTGTCCTGACAAAGCAGATAAAGTTCTTCATGAATCTTCACCCGCTTATACGTTCAGGCTGAAACATTATGTCGAAAAACCAAGTGATTCTCCAGCACCTAATGTATATGATCCCCATTTATTAGATGGGACTCCGAAATTTAGTATGTACGGTAAAGGCCCGGATTCAAAACCATCGGATACACCCGGGCCAAATGTGTACGATCCACGTTTGTTAGATGGAGCTCCCAAATATAGTATGTATGGTAAAGGATCGGATCCAAAACCTATTGATACACCTGGTCCTAATGCTTATGATCCACGATTGTTAGCTGGAACACCGAAGTTCACAATATCTGGTCGACACATATTAGAAAAACCGTCAAATGTTCCAGCTCCTAATGCGTATGATCCTCATTTACCAGACGATGCACCTAAATTTTCACTAGCTGGAAGAGGTCGTGACGAAAAACCTAATGATACACCAGGACCCAATAGTTATCATCCTAATTTACCAACAAATTCTCCAAGATACACTATGTTAGGTAAAGGTTTAGATGGGAAAATACCTGATGTTCCAGCTCCGAATGCGTATGATCCTCATTTACCAGACGATGCACCTAAATTTTCACTAGCTGGAAGAGGTCGTGACGAAAAACCTAATGATACACCAGGACCCAATAGTTATGATCCTAATTTACCAACAAATTCTCTAAGATACACTATGTTAGGTAAAGGTTTAGATGGGAAAATACCTGATGTTCCAGCTCCGAATGCTTACAATCCACATCTACTAGATGGAGCTCCAAAATATAGCATCAGCGGCAAAGGGTCCTCTCCCAAACCTTCAGAGACACCAGGTCCTTGCCATTATGAGCCTCAACTACCACATGGATCTCCGAAATATACAATATCAGGAAAAGGTCAACCACAAAAACTAATTGATAATCCAGCACCAAACGCTTACTGTCCCGATAAAGCCGATAAAGTTTTACACGAAAATTCTCCAGCATATACGTTTAGACCAAAATTAGAAAACGGAAAAATAGCTGATACTCCAGCACCGAATCACTATACCCCTGAAAAGGGCGATAAACTGCTTCATGAGGCATCTCCTGCATACACATTTAGGCCTAAAATAGATTATGGAAAAATACCTGATGTTCCTAGCCCTTGCGCTTATAATCCTGAAAAGGCGGATAAAGTATTGCATAATACACCTGCATACACTTTAGCACCTAAAGGAAAAGATTCAAAACTAAACGACACCCCCGCTCCTAATGTTTATAATCCAGAAAAAGCTGATAAAATTCTTTTAGATAGTGCTCCACGATATTCTTTTAGATTAAAAACAAATCCGTTTAAGCCAGATGTTGTGCCAGCTCCCAACAATTATGATCCTCATAAGGCTGATAAAGTCATGCTGCACAGTGCACCACAATATTCGTTTAGAATAAAACCAGAAACGAAGAATATCGTAAACAGTCCAGGTAATACATGAAAATAAATACAAATCAATTTCTTTACTGTGAGAGATTGCCGGAGGCGACTAAACTTATTTCACTGATTCCTTTGTATTTTTTTTTTACGTTATCATTGGGACAAAGTTTGGAGATTTAGCATTTACGAAAACTATTCTTGCAAGTTTTCTAAACTTTTACATGTTTATCTTTGCTCTCTCAGAACCATTTCGACTACGAAAACTTTAAAACAAACAAACAAACGCATACATACAATACTAGTTGACCTGGCAGACGTTGTTTTGCTAAAATAATATATTTTTAATGTGATTTTAGTAAAAAAGTTTGCTGGGAGTCACCCTTATCACATAGGGGTATGAAAAATAGATGTTAACTGATTCTCAGACCAACTCAACATGCTCACAAAATTTCATGAGAATCGGTCAAGCCGTTTCGGAGGAGTGCAATCACGTACACCGTGACACGGCATGTGTAAAACTTTTTTGAGTACTTGTGGGCATGTTGTACTTTATAAAAACTTTTTTTTAAACAAAGTAATTTATCGGACTGCATGCAGCAATCTACAAGGTTCATAATATAGATAAGCGAGGAACCAAATTTAAAATGTTGTTGTTTTTTTCTGTTTTGTTTTAAATGAATTTCTTACATGTTTCAGCACCAAACGCTTACACAATTCCAACTCTTGTAAGGACGCCGTTATATACAATATCTGGAAAACACAAGGAACCGATTGATGAGAGACTCAAAGTTCCCGGCCCTGGGACGTATAATCCAGAAAAGGGGTCGAGATTTGTTTTGACATATTCTCCTCAGTATACTTTTGGCGTAAAGATTCATACTGAAAAATTCACAGAAACACCTGGTAAGTAAAACTTTAACGTTAAAGTGGTACAATTTGTTCTTTAGAATTTTGACAAGACAAACATTTTTGGCTATTATGCAAAATGGTTTTAAAGTAAATTATAAAATCATAAAGTATTGCAGAAAAGTTATTTCATTCACTGATTTTTTTGATTTACAAAAAATTTGCTTCGTAACCGACTTAGGGATAAAACACGCGGATTACCTACTACTCAATTGGTTTTTAATTAGAAATTGAGTTTTAGTAATTTTAGTAATTTTCTCTTAATTCTCAAGTAATTTTTCGAACTTTAATGAATGTTTTAAATCATTTGTTTTTGCTTAAATTTCCAGCTCCGAACACTTATCGCATTCCATCAGTTCTGGATACACCAGTATATACAATATCTGGACGTCATAAGATACCTGTTGATGATCGGGTAAAAGTTCCAGCGCCAGGAACATATTCACCAGAGAAGGTAACTTTAAAAGATGACAATACTTTTGCAGAAATATGACTTAACCTCCAATTTTTTTCAGTAACATAACAACCTTTTTATTATGAAGGAACTTCTTAAAATGTATGGTAAAATGCATATCGACATTCAAAAGTTATAAAGACAATCTATATTATTGAGGTACATTGTCGCGCTGTTATAGTCATTATTATTAAAAGACTTGTTAATTACTAGTAAAGATTTTTTTAGTAAACTGTATTCGGTAGATCAAATTGGGATTAAAAATCCAAGACGTTATAATACGCCTGGTAGGTAAGTAGTATTTAGTAGGACAACAACAACAACATTGTGTATACCTATGAGTATTAACGCCCTTACATACACTGCTTAAATACACAGTCACTAATAAGTTGGAACATAATAAAATCCTAATTATCAGAGTGCTCTTGTTACGAGATCAGTAAACAAGTATTTAGCAAATAACAAAAATTTTATTTTTGTTAAACACGCTCAGTCTGAACTCCAATTGGGAAATGTTTGTTAATTAGACGGAAATCATCGTAAATAAATAATATATGTGAATATATTTAGCAACAACAAATTCGGCAACAAAAAGAAATAGTGATTTTTCAAATTTTCTAAAAAAATTTGTTCGGGATTGGATGTGTACCCGGTGAGCGATAGGCTTGCTACCTATCACTTTGTAGGACAGTGTCTTCGGTTAGTCGTGGGTGGCCTAGTTGTGCCTCTGCCTAACTTTTCGGGGATATGGGCGTGAAGATACTTTTTTATATTTTAAAAATTATTTTAGTTCACAAAGTATGTTTGAACATTATATTTACTTTTACCAAGTATCTACTTTTGAAATAAATATTTTTAATATTAGAATTCAATATTTTTCAGGTGCAACTGGATAAAACTCCACGCATAACATTTGGAATAAAGCACTCACCTTTATTAGGACAGTTAAAACCAATTGAACCACAAATGTTTAATCAAAAACAGACAACCCAAAAAGTAACAATCACTTCTAAAAAGGAGAATAATGTAAACTCTCAACCAGAAGTTGATATTGATGTAGCAACTCCTGCCAATAACCAAGATATCCATGTTAGCAAGTTCTCCAGGGAAAATCGGCAAACAAATAATGAAGAACTTAATTTAAATAATACTACGCAAACTCGTACACATTTGACACAAGTCCGAACACAAAACGAGATACGTAGCGCAACAGTGTCACCTGAGCCAATCCAAGAAACACTTACAAGAGAAATAGTTTGGATTCCTGAAGACACTAAGCGACGTGGTTCATATACCATTGAAAAATCAGATGGAAATGGGTTTACCGAAAGATTTGAACATAACGAAGTAGTTCCTGTAGAAAATGGTGAAGTGCGTGTATCTGGTAAAGGAGTGAGAGGAGCAACTTCATCGGAAGAACGTTCAAGGGAAGTGGTAGAAAAAGATGGTTGTGTAAAAAATATTGACAAACAAGTTAAAACCGCAAGTGCGTACGAAAAATCTCAAAAGGCTAGTGAAGAAGTACGTGTCGGAACAGATGTGCAAAATTTGCCAAATGGTGGAATTGCAAAAACAACTACAACTACAACGATTCGGAAAGTTGGGACAGCCGCTAAAACTGCTAATTCTTCAACTACTGTCACTCGCACCAACGCAGTAGTAACCTCACGCGATATTGGTACTAAATAATATTATCTACAAATTAATTCTCATGCCATTAACTTTAATACTATTGTCAGCTTGATTTTAGCTTTGTTATATATAAATAAATCATTATTTATTACCTTAATGAAACAGTTATTAATGTTTTTGTAATTATTTATTGCAACTCTGTTAACATTGTGATAAAATATTTAATATTAAATTAATTAAAACTCATGTTTTGTAATAAAATAATCTATTTGTTGTATATTGTGTTATATTTATTTGATCGACATAATGCTGATATCCTTATTTTGCAGTATACAATATAATCTACCCAATATTATGAGCAATATGGTAGACTGTTAGAATCAACTGTTAGAATGCATGAGTAGTCGCTTGTAAGACAAGTAAATAAAATTATAACTTTAGACAGATCAAATATTAATTATTATATTACTTGAGAAAGCTTAGAACTAGTTGTGACGCCAACATGAATGAGCATAAAGCTATTTTTTCAAAAGGTTTATAAAATTCCTTACCTCTTATATACTATTACAAGTGTGTTAACCATTCATTGACCACTTCGGCTAGCCGTGGCTGGGTGCCCTGGTTGTGCCTCTGCCTACTTCTTCGGGGATATGGGCGTAATGATACTTACTTATATTTCTTAAGGTGCGTTACGAAAAAATGTCACTGAAATTTTACGATGCGCATGCAACTTTTATATGAAAGCAACATCACGAAGTTGCCTGCTTTAGAAACATGTTTAACACGCGTGTTTGAATTCTTATGCAAGTGCGATTTATATATATTTTAAATAATCCCATAATTAAGTAGGTATACCTTCTCACGCGAGTACATAAGTACGCGCACCCGTTTTAATTTGAATACTAGTTAAATATCATTATGTGGAACGCATTAGTGGACGGACCAAGCGGTTTCGAGTATCATCTAGATACGAAAGATAAAAAAGTGCAAGTTTTTCTCTTGTGTACGAATACGATTCTCCGCTCGAGTGTCATGTGTACTTATTGGAATTTGCCGATTAGAAGGTGGAGAATATAAAAGACACGCAACGTTTTAATTACAGCAGTGCAAGGGGCATCTAAAAACTAAAAGAAAAATAATGATGAATATATTATACGTGAGCGGATCAGCTATTAATCATGTTCATGCATAATGTATCTCCAATGACGGAAATATGTCAATCAGATACGTCGATGTAATGGCTAATTAACATTGATGACTTGTTAGAAAGTTCAACCCTCCTTTACGTACGTCACGCTCAAATCTTCAGAATATTTAATGCACATGTAATAAAATTACCGTTTTTCAATCTTGAACATTCAAACCCTACACGTGTGCCTCCATATAGCTTTAATACGTCATAAAGTTGTTTGACCATATTACGGGGTATCTCTTATAACATGATATGACGAACCTGAGTTTAAAAGGCCTATTACTGCGATATTAAGCATAGTCTAATTAGACTCGGCTGAACATCGCACACACACAAAAGCAAGTAAGTTAGCCTGTCTTAGGGTGGTCACTTACCTAAGATATATGCCCAATGTGCCTTAGATCGAAGGTCTTGGATGGCTTCATCCAAGGTAGCAGTTGCTTCGAAATTTGATCTAAGGTCTTTCTAGCTTCATAAACAACGAAGACTTTCTATTCACATTTCAATAAATAAAAAGGTGTGTGTGCGATTCACACACGATAGAAGTGAAACTTTAGTAAATCGACAAAAGAATGAGATGAATATATATTTGTGTCTCTTACCTGTCGCTTATCCGTTGCACTCGTTTTGAAATCACAACGACTCTAAAGAAGTTTCACTTCAAAAATAGTGTTGCCATTTTTTAAATGGAGAAAATGCTTAAATTTCTTTTCAAAGGCACATTGGACAAGGATCCTTAATAAGTGGAATGCCACTCTTACTAAGACTTAAGTGTGGTGTTCATATAACTGACCAAATATCCCCTCCCTGCCCAATAGCTACTACTATGATAAAATAAAATTTTCAACAAAATAATTTTAGGAACATATTCTGTACATTTATCTTATAATATTCATAAATGAGGCGGATGTTTTTGTATGATAATTGAAACTAAGTTTAACATATCTGAAACCCAAACGTCGAACGGAAGCTTTGCAATGATAATGGACAATGAACTAAACGCCTACGCGTTTTTACAATATAACAAAAGAGTGATGGGTTGGACAGATATTTTGACATAGATATCGGTGACTATCGGTCAAGCGACGTATCATCACAAAATAGCGAGTATCAATGTAATAATGACAAGAGAAAAAAGACGGTTCAAACCATAATATCGATCATCATATATCTTTCTTTTTCTATGGCGAACAATCACATGCTATCTCTCCTGATGGTAAAACGCAAATGTGGCTTTTTAAAACTATCATAGTTGCGTCCCTGTCCTGTATCCAGGGTGTTAGTCATCACACTGTAAATAGGCTGGAAGGAATTAGAAGGGCGGTGTATCCCTATCCGGGCAAGTTACTGCACCAAACTCTACCACCATAGATAATCTATGTAAACCCATGTAAATTATGCTCGTCTTTTTACGAGTTGCATGACAGGGAGGCAGCTGGTTGATTATACACAAGAACTCAAGTCTCGTATTAACTAGAAAAAAAATCAGAGTAAAAGAAGTTTCAGATTCAACTTGAAACTAATATGAGAAAGAGCTTTCTTACTTGGTATACTTTTATCTATGATCCGTTTACTATCCATCAAGAGAGAATTTGAGGGAATACCATTTTAAGCCAAATAAGAAAGATTTCTTGACTCAATAGCTAACAAAATTAGCTAAAGCAACTAACCCTTATGAAGTACGACTCAATTCGTTTCCAACTAATTAATTATTTTTTTCGTAAAAAAATCGAAGCCTGGGACGGGAGTAAATTTTGACTCCATCTTTGTGTTAAAGAATGCAGACCAACTGCTTTCCTACTAAAGTGGAGATCAATTTGTTCATCACTAACACAATGACCATAATGTTGTAGTAGACTTGCGACAACTCGTCTGCTTTGGCTCTGCCGCCATCGCCACTGTTATTAGCCTAAGAACTCCCTAAGCGGTTTTTGGCCGCGCCCGCGGCGGTTGCGGGCCCGCAAGTTCTGTGCAAAAACTAAAAAGTATGAACACATTTCACGACAAGTTTTACACCCGCAGCGCCCGCGGTTGTTTGCGGTTCCCGCGGCAGCGGTCGCCCACCCATAGAACTAATCGTGCAAGTTAGCGAGCGATGATTTCAACAGCAAGTGCTTTGAGACCGCACAAATTAGCGGTCTCGTGGGTTTTGAATTCGAATCGCAGTTTCGCGACCGCCGCGGTCGCGAGTAAAAACTGCTCTGTGAGTTCTTAGTCTAAATCTGATACACGTAACCAATAGCGTATTCAAGTTTCGAGAAAAGTGTGACTGATAAACTAATGTACAAAAGGGGAACATCCAACCTAAAGTTGACAAGGCAGTATTGCTGAATTTGATATCCATAGACGATGTGTACTTTTTTCCAGTTCAATTAAAAATGTTTAGACTACCTACTATAAAAGTTTGACCTTTAAACTTTTGTGTAGTAAACAGCTAATAGCTTAAAAATTTCTTTATTATTACTTTCGCCTTTATTTGATATTTTCGTGTAGCCGCCCCTCTGACGTGCATGAAAGAAACATGACTTCCTGACGTAATACAGGTGCGATCGAAATTACATCACCTACAATAACGTAAAACGTAATGTTTCAAGCTCGTGATTAGATAGCAATTTGGATCGTGGCTTTAGTACGTTCCACAGTAAATACACGTATAGTGGTACTATTTAAATTATGCGCTTCGGCTATATTCGTCAAGCTTCGGAAATCCGAATATTTTACATATATCTATATAGAGTTGTTTATTACATAATTAATCATTTCGCTTAAATTTAGATTAGGTCAGCCAATTTAAAAATAAAAGTATAAAGTATATTAAGAGTAAAAAGCGTTAAGCCGAAGGGCATAATTTAAATAGTAGAACTATAATTTGTGAAAAGATTACCTAATACTAAACATGGTTAGATACATTTCGTTTCAATTATGTCTACAATTTTTGCTGTAATCGACCACTACTAGATAAAGCTTACCCCTATTTGTTACTTGCGTTTACCTAGCCGCAGACAACAAAATATTAAGAGTTTATTTACAATATATTATATACCTAGTTGGTCGTTCAGTTATTTTGAATAAATCGTCAGTTGTTTGACTGTTCCTCTTTCTTTTTTTGAATATTGGAAGGCAAACACGTAGACGGATTTCCTGATGGTAAGAAATTCCCGCCGCCTAGAGACACCAAAGGTGGTATTGGTGCGTTGCCAACCTGAGGCTTGGACGTTAGGCCTCGAGCAAAATTATGTTTACCGGCTACCTTACCCTCTAAGCCGGAACACGTCATGACGTTATTGCGGCAGGAATAGGTTAACGCGGTGGTAACAATCCGGGTGAGTCGCTGCGAAACTCTTTTACCTAGTAGGATGTCACGGTGTTAGTGACCTATGCTCGCCTTTTACGAGCTGCCCGGCAGGAAGGCAGATGGTCTATTCTGCGAAGGAGCCCGGACCAACACGGGGAAAAGTACCTAAATAAAAAAGTAAGTAAATTCATCAGTGTCATTCAATAAATTGAATACCAAACAAAATAATTGTTTTTTTGTTTTTAATTTAATCACGATGCAACACGTGATTATGTGAATTGGAATTTGTCAAATAGGTAGAATATGTAACAGTACCCTATCGCTTTGGAAAAAAATCCTTTGGATCTAACTACTAAATGGACTTTATGGCTTTCAATAACAATTTTAAAAAGGTTACTTCAAAATATAATAACTACTAGCTGACCCGGCAGAGATTGTTCTGCTATATTTTTAATATGATTTTTATAAAAAAAAATTTGGAGTGAGCGACCCTCATCGGTTAGGGGTATAAAAAATAGATGTTGGTCGATTCTCAGACCTACTTAATTTGCTTACAAAATTTCATGAGAATCGGTTTATCCCTGTGTTCGGAATAGATTATGTCTACAATTATAAATTATAAAGTCTTTTGTGATGCTATAGTACGAGTAGTATAGACCTTGAGTCAATCTACTACTTTTCCGCCGTTTCGGAGGAGTTAAATCACGCACACTTCATCACAATTTTATATATAAGATTAGGTATTTTTACTTCAAAATATAATATCGCCTCTGTGGTCTAGCGGTCCGGGTGTTGGACTTGACTGCATGAGGTCCCGGGTTCGAATCCCAGGTCGGCCAACAAAAAGAAAATTGGATTTTCCAATTTCCTAATAAAAAAAATGTTGGTCGGGATTTGAATTGTGCCCGGTTGGCGATAGGCCTGCCACCTATCACATCGTGGGACTTAGTATCTTCGGCTAGTCGTGGGTGCCTTGGTTGTACCTGTGCCTACGTCTTCGTGGATATGGGCGTAAAGATACTTTTTTTTAAATGTAATACTAGCTGTTCCGGCGAACCGAGTATGAGAAAAAATAAAATCTTTTTTTTAGTTTTCTCACAGTTGAACCGAATGAAAACTATCCTACGTCCTGGTTCTAAGCTACCTTCCTATACATTTTCAGCTGAATCGACTCAACCGTTCTTGAGTTATAAATAGAGTAACCAAAACGACTTCTTTATTTATTTAAAGATGTGTTAGGAATTTGAAAGAGTGGATTTATCTTTAGTTATTAGATATTAAAAAGTAAGGAGTTATTACCGCGTGGGTGGATGTTTGAATGATCTAAAATGCGAATGTACAGCTACTTATACGGAACTAATAATAGAATAAAATATATCCTATTAATATTATAAATGCGAAAGTTTGTAAGTATGGATGTATGGATGTTTGTTACTCTTTCACGCTCGAATGGCTGAACGGATTTATTTGAAATTTGGAAGACAGATAGATTGTGACCTGGATTAACATATTATAATATTATAAATGCGAAAGTTTGTAAGTATGGATGTATGGATGTTTGATACTCTTTCACGCTCGAATGGCTGAACGGATTTATCTGAAATTTGGAAGACAAATAGATTGTGACCTGGATTAACATATAGGCTATTTTAATCCCGATCGCACACCGGGTTTCTGTGAAAACGCGGGCGAAGCCGCAGGTAGCAGCTAGTTTTATAATAAATTTAGTATATGAGATTTTTTTTTATGGAAAACGAGTTGCCTAAAATACCTGCAGAGAATTTGTTTAATATTTAAATATTTTCATTAATTGTTGCAACATTAAGAAAATAAGAAAATTATCCTGATTTAGAGTAGAAGACGAAAATGAGGAAGATGTTTACCTGAAAGAACTATAGTATTACCTGGTATAAACAGTTATGTCAAAACCAGTTACTTTCACTTGATTGGATAATAGATAATTAAGCGAAGTAAAACTTCTAGGCTTCACTTTAAAATAAAACCAAGGGTGCTATCAAGAGTCTCCAGAATCGAAGTTGTATGAAAAGGGTAATGAATGTGGAGAAAGCCAGAAAAGTCTGCAAGGAACGTGAGATTTGGCACTTGATACTCTCTGCCTACCACGAAAGTGAGTTGGCGTGAAGATATATATGTATATATGTATGTATGTAAAACTGTTTCATTAGGTACCACGTCGCGTTTTGATAATTCTTTTTTAAAAAGACAGCAAATGGAAATTGAAAATTCGATTAACTCATTTTTAACATATTGTCTTATGTATAAGTAAGTTGTAAAATTATAAATTGTTTTGATTTATTATTAGCTCGGTGAAGGTCGATTTAGGTTCAAATCTTCTATTAGATATGTAGCGTGACCTGCAAAGATAACAAGTAACAACGTTAGTCTAGATATGTGACATAGCTGATATACCTACTGCAGAAAATATATCTAAGATGATACGCTGGGTGGGTATTATAACTGTCATACGCTATAAATCCCATTGATTTAATGGTAAAATCAAAAGGAGCTCCTATATTTTACAGTTGACCGAAGAAACACTGACTAGAGTCTAGTTGGGTCGAAACTCAAAATATGGTCAACGTGCAGAAGGAAGCAAAGTGCAGAAGTAAGAATAGCAATGCTGACCTTGACTTCCACCCTCAAATGTCGTGAGCATCACAGATACTCACAAGGATGACGATGATGGCCAAAGTCGAAAGCAATAAGTCATTATACATAAATTCGACGGGTCCTACGTAAACTGGTACAAATGCAGTTGTACAACTTTACAGGAGAGCGATTTGTATGTTTTAATGCGTGTAACTTTAACATTATACAACGTACATAGTTGAAAATTTGAAATGGTATACTTGAATCCTTTAGAAAAAGCTGCGTTAATAATTTTAATTATTTTTTTGGTTGTTTAAGTACGAATGATGCCATAAAAACGTTAGTGACATTTTGCTGCTTGTACCAGTTTACGTAGGACAAGTCGAATTTGTACCAAAACATTTGACTCATTGTTTTCAAACATATAATAAACAAGTTTACATTTTAAACACAATTTTCCACAATTGAATGTCATGTTGTTGATCAATATTGAACGTTAATTCTAAGAAATTGTTAAAATGTTTTCCTTTACTTCAAAATTATTTCCATTTCTTTCATAAAGAATTACATACTTACCTACTTTTTTTGCGTAAACAAAACATTGTTTTGTGCTTTATGTTTTTGTATCGTGAACTGTTATAATGTTAAAATTAAGAATGTTTCAAAGAGTATAATAATATACCTATACAGGAATGTGTGTATTAGGATGTTACTATACGTGTACAGTTTTAATTTTGAAACAACTGAACATACCAATTTTAATGTTACCAGCAAGTAAATAGACGATTCTGCTAGAATAGATGATTCTGCTGTTTACAAACTAAACTGGTTTTAGACGCGTGCTATCTTTTTCAAATGAAACAAGAGCAAAAGAGATGGACAGATTAATCTGGACATGTCAAATTAGGATGTTTTTAGTCAACTCTTTCGGAGTAATAGATTAAACATCTGTAGAAATGTTACATTGTCTCTGTGGTCTAGCGGTCCAAGTTAAACGATTTTAACGGAAAACAACTGGAATATTGAATATGGTTATTATACTTTATAATTTATATATATTTAAGTTAATTTGCCCCTTTCTGAGGCCGGCTAAGACTCTTAGGCCATGCTGCCACGTCTTCCGTATTAATTATTTCTTATACAGTCATTAGTCACATGTCTTCCGTATTAATTATTCTTATACAGTCATATTTACAAATTTCAAATTTCATATTTACATACTTATTTACAAATTGTCAATATTTACAAAGTCACGTCAGGGTCTTGAGTAAAGCGGTGGTCACTTTACACAAGCTCACTTTGGGAGATTTGGTGGCAGCGAGGAAATACATTAATTTCTTCGTGATTATTTTATTTGTGCACTTTTACTTAACAAAATTAAACTAATTCCCACCTAAATGAACGAATTTTACTTATAATTTACACTAAATTCAATAATTGTGAAAAAATTACGACCATCTTCATTCACGATGGCGCCAAAACTCTCTTTTTTTATACATTTGATTGATTGATTGACAATTTTTTGTTCAATTTTTTTTGTTTAACATGATATTTATGATTATAATTATTTTTACATTTTTGAGTTATTTTATTATTTTAACATTTTTGGCATTCATATCACAGTTGCTGTGAATTTATTATAATGAATTTCAATTGTATTTGTATTGGCCATTTAGTAGCAATTATTTGTTAAACATTTAATGGAATCATCAATTTGCAAACTCTCTATGTCTAATTCAGTGAATACTAGGTATGTATATTATTAAGTATATTGCATTTTTTTACTATCCTAGTCTGTATAATGTGACGATGATAAGAGTACGGTATAGTACCTACGACGAATAAAAATTTGATTTGATTTAATTAAAGTGTTGGACTTGACTTCATGAGGGCCCGGGTTTAAAACCCGGGTCGGGCAACAAAAAGAAAATTTGGTAGGTATTTCCAATTTTCTAAAAAAAAAATGTTGCACGGGATTGGATATGTGCCCGGTTGGTAATAGGCTTTCCACCTATCACATTGTGGGACTTAGTGTCTTCGGCTAGCCGTGTGTGCCCTGGTTGTGCCTTTACCTAGCCCTTAAGAGATATGAGCATGAAGATTCTTTTTTTCAGAAATGTTCTGTGTGGTGTAATCTAACAGCACTAAAAGTGTTTTGTCTCGTTCTATAATTTTCGTTGAATGAAGATAGCAATAAATTAAAAACAGTTTAGTGAGTGCACAATAAAATAACCACCAATACCTTGTAGATGGACATTGGCTACCTTTTATCCTGATACCTCCACCAGGTTCTCGCGGAAGAGAACCACTCTCTTACGTAAAGCTGCTGGCAGAAAACAGTGTCCTATATATCTCTGAATCATTGTTATTATTTAACATGTTTATACAACGTTTTAAGTTAACATTTATGGTTTCGTAGACTCTTGATACCACTCTCGGATTATGACGAAGCGCTTTGTTCATAGAATGTCAAATAACTTGGGTCTCCTCGAGTACCTACACCCATCCACATTCGCTTAAAATAACATTAAAAACCTGATATGCTGGGAAACGCAACTCAGCACTTTGGTTTTAACAATTTGGAAGAGCTTGTATTTGAGTTGTAAAAGTTTAAAATGGTTTTAACCTTAAAGCTTAAAGAGTGAAATAACGAGGGAAGATGGCAATAAAGTGGAGGTAACACCCTCGCTGATTGACGCAATCTCACCCGGAGCAACCCCCACCTATAAATGAAACGAATGTTTGTCCTCGATAAGCATGTGTTGTGGCGCTTACACATGGCAACATTATCAGGATATTAGCTACATTCATTTGTAACATTATTGTAGTTTTGTGTTTTTGTGAATAATAGCATACTAACAGCCGGTTCTAGACATCGTAAGATAAAATTATCTTCACGCCCATATTCCCAAAGAGGGAGGCAGAGGCACAACCAAGGCTCCTTCATATAGCCGTAGATATTAAGTCCCTCAATGTGACAGGTGGCAAGCCTATTGCAAACCGACGCATATCCAATCCCGAGCAACGATATTATCATTATTATTATCAGGATATTAGCTACATTCATTTGTAATATTATTGTAATTTTCGTGTAAAAATAGCAGACAAGCAGCCGGTTCCCGAAATAGAAAGTATATTCACGCCCTTATTCCGAAAGAGATATGCAGAGGCACAACCGGGCACCCACATCTAGCCAATGTGATAGGTGGCAAGCCTATCGCAAACCGGCACAAATCCAATCTTGGGCAACGTTACTTTTATTCGAAAATTGAAAATAAATATTTTCTAAGTTTTTTTGTTGTCCGACACATAGGGATAGAACCCGGGAACTCAAGATGTCAAGTCCAACGCCGGACCCCTGCACCACAGATTTGACTAAGATAACCATCGCTAATTGACAACGTAGATGTTACTGGTGCATCAATATTTGATAGCCAGGAATTTAGACCAGAATGGAACAAGATAATGGTGAGCAATATCTCTATAGCGACAGGGATCTAGTGAAACTGTTGGATAGCGCTCTACCACCAATAGCTGAGAATATGAATGAGTATATTAGTGGAATATTCGTGTAAACTAACCTACTAGATCACCTGTAGCCGGTGATGGGGTTGTCACATTTAAAAATTTATTAGATTTTATTCTAATGCTTTAAGTTTCTAGAGACAGTCGCGGACATAGTTGCGGGTATAGCCAGTTTTAAACTAAATTTCAAATCATGCATGTGTTAAACATTATTTGCTATCTCTATGGATTCAATGCACATGTGTCTTTCCGCGACATCCAGTCGTTGCAGCCTTTATTTTTATCATTTATCTGACTCTAGGTATAATGCTAGACATGCTTTATGTTTGCAAAATAAACATCTATTTTCAGTGGCGTAGCGTGGACTGAAATATACATGGGCAAAGTCGCATCGGTGAGGCCCCTATCCGTTCGTTCCCAAAAGCAACCCCAAAACTTTATCTTATACTTATGTTTTTACACCATGTTCTTACCCAACATGATTTGACATCATACCTACATTACTATTAGTAAAAAATATAAGCGCTACGAGAGATGGATAGGAGAGTATTTAAAACAAATACATTTCAAAAAAGGTTTTATTTTTATTCTTACTCTCTAGAACATACATAGACTTTTTTTTTAAATCGATTAATTTACATTGTTACAAAAATAATGCTCTTCAGCTTATTGCTTTACAAAAATCCTCTAATAAGGATTTGTTATTGTTTTTATCAGCTAATTCTGCTTCGATTAAAAGTAACGCTAAAGCAGACAGTCATTCCTGCTTGATGCTGTTTCTTAGGTAGTTTTTAATTAAGAAACAGCATCAATTAAGAAAAACTTCTTTCTGCGGAAGCTGTTCTTACAGGCATACTCAAAATAATTGTTTGTATTTCAGATACAGAAGAGTGAGGCCAATATATTTCAGGATTTTATTTAATTTATAAATAAACAAAGATTTTAAAGGTATTGCGAGGCCCCTTAAGTGCGAGGCCGTATGCGAAGGCCCTGTTGGCCCACGCCTAGCTACGCCACTGGTTAATATTTCCGCACGAGTTTATTTAGCCCATAACAGTAACACCACCAGAGATTTGTCTCGACTGTAGCTATTTCAAAGTTTTTGCCATTACGACCGCACAGAAACTTTTCTTATAGTAGTAAATTACAAGTCTTTGACAACGCCTACATTACGTAGAGTGAAAAGTTATTTAAATTCTCTTGTTCATAAACCGTCGTGAACTTTGAATGTGGCATTGTGTCGAGGGTGAAAGAAATGAAATTAGGCTAAATACGTAGGCAGTTTGACTTGCAAAACTTCGAAGAGTATCTAAGTATGTGTAAGTTAAATATGCAAAGTAAATTAACTTTTTAAATTTTAAAGAACCTACCCTTTTTATTTTCTATCTTTACTAATATTATAAAGAGGAAATGATTGATTTTTTGTTTGTTTGAAATGAAATGGCTCCGAAACTACAGGACCGATTTCAAAAATTCTTTCACCCTTAGATTGCTACATTATCCCTGAGTGACATAGGCTTTGTTTCATCAAAATCAGTGCAGTAGAAGCCAAGTAACGCAGGCGAAGCTGCGTGAAACTGCTAGTATATTATAAGTATATGTTAAATGTTAAGAAACCGTCATTAAACTTTATTGATCTATTTTATTAGGTATTTTGGGACTGATATATGTTGTTATAGCCCTGATGATGCTTAAATAGCGAAACCGGTTGGTTAAAATATAACAATAAAAATATATTGTGGAAAGTACAAGTGAACTTAATAAATTATGTCTACAATGGAATCCCACGAAGCAGCGACGATAAGAAGTATAGAAAATAACATATGTGTTAATACATTGGTATATTTAATTTGACTTTACTTTTTTTTTTAATGTTGTGCTTTTTCCTTATTTGTATATTTCTTTTTCTGAATGCTGGTTGTTTGGAAGAAATCGCTTATTAGCGATAAAACCGCCATTTGTATAAATAATCTACTTGCTGTTGTAATAGTTGTAGTACTTTTAATATGTTTTTGTTGTACAATAAAGAGTTTTTATTATTATTATTATTATTATATTTACGTTTTTAAGAATCTAAGTTAAATGAAAACTCTGCAAAAATTCCGACTTTAAAAGAAAATAAAACGTATGAACGTTAACAGGGAAGCGTTAAGTTCAGTAATAATTATTTATCAAATAGTTTCCCTATAAAGTGTCTAGTCGTGAATGCCCTTGTACCTTTGCCTACCTCTTCGGATACACGGGTGCGAAGATGCTTTTTTATTTATTGACATGCTGATAAATTAATTTGATTCATTCACTATTAAGTATGCAATTTTTACATTTGAAATAATTTAAATTTTATATGTCGCCAATATTTTGAACCCACTTCAAAAAATATATGTTAGACGTTCATATTATTTATATTTATATAGTTATAGTATATATATAATTATAGTTATGAGGTGGTCCTATTGCCACCATGCCAGAATCTGATGATTGAAACCTAAATAAATCAAGAGGGACCATCATTTATTTATACACAACATTACATTGATATTAGAGTTGGTTTTTTGCAATTTTAATACTTATAATTTAAAATTAGTAGATTTTGTTATGATATTGGAAGGCAAACCAGCAAACAGATTTCCTGATGGTAAGAAATTCATGCCGCCTAGAGACACCGAAATTGATACTGGTGCGCTGCCAACCTGAGGCCAGGATGTTAGGCCTCAAGCAAAAGTAAATTTACCAGCTACCTTATCCTTCGAAATGGAACATGTCAACGACAAGCACTGACATTATGGCGGTAGGATTAGGTAAGGCGGTGGAACCAATCCGGGCGAGCCGCTGCAAATCTCTACCACCTAGTACTTTCAAATTACTTCAGTTACTTTCATTTTGTTTTGAAAGCAATTCTATAAGGGCCACTTGCACGTTCTTGAGTTAAGCTTAAGAACGGGTTACACTGTTAAATATATATTAAATTAGTCCTACGTTAGAAGCTAACTTTGAGTTAAATATTTAGCCCAGGAACGAGCAAGTGGGCCTTAGAGTACTACAGAGAGTAACGAGTGTTAGGAATCACGGTTTAAGAGCAAACAATATTTATTCCATAATAGTATTATAGCATTGGTAATAAAACTTCGTGGGGTAATAACTCAGTCGTAAACGTTTTACTACAATCTAAACAAGATTGGGGGGGTTGAGAAAGTACATAAACGCAACATAATCGTCATCAATCTTATTTATATTTAACCCACCACTGAAAAAGGGTGAATCACTATCAATATCACTGAAGGGTGATAAAAGTTTGGCGTGCGTGTGTGTATGACGGACCGATTTCTATGAGGAGTTTTTGTTTAATAGGTGACGTGATAAAAATGGTTCCTACCAACATTACGTGTAGTTTTTGCACGCATTTCGTATCTACACTTCCTTATTCTCGTAGAGGTACAGGCCTAGTGTTGCCAGTGGAAGTTTATGGAATTCCGTGCGACTTGGCGTCATGCACAAGGACTCCCAGTTTTGTAGTAATATTCTACTCAAAGCTTTATGGGGAAAAAAATAAAACTTTCTTAAAATTATTATTTGTATAAGTTTACTTACTTACTGTATTAGTTTATTAAATTTACTTTGTCAGTTCAAATTGTAAAAAAATGATGGCAACTATCGTGTCTGTTCTTTTGTAGTAAAAACAACATTGCCCGAGATTGGATAGGTATGTGCCCGTTTGCCAATGGGCTTGCCACCTAGGTATCGCATTATGGGACTTTGTGCCCAGGTTGTGCCTCTGCCCAAAGCTTCGAGGATATGGACGTGAAGATAATAATTATTACAATGTAAAAAGCAAACGTAAGTTTACTGGCTAACTTACACTCCGAACCGGAACACGACAGCGGCAAGCACTGTCGTTTGGCGGCAGGAAAAGTTTTTTTAAAGAGGTATTAGTAAAAAGTAATAGTAGTAAATAGACAAGAAAGTGTTTGGCTAAAAGTGTGTTCTAATTTTGTCTAATAACAAAAATTTAGTAAATATTTTGGAAGAACAAAGAAACGTATCACATGTCGTCACATTGTTCATACGGAAAATTCAATAAAATAACGTTAACTTGTGACATTTAAACAGAAACACGCGACAGGTCAAGGCTGCACGCGGTACGCAATGCTCCGGCCTCCCCTGGTACCATTGTCATTTAGCCCAATTTGTAGAATTAATGCCCCCTGCTCCACTTATCTGATTTAATTGGTATAATGTCTAAATGAAACATAATTAGCTGAATTGCCAATACAGAGAAGTTCGATATAGCATAAAGGTAGCGTATGGTGTAGTAGGTTCATACATATCTATCTTTTAAAAGAAATCTCAAACTATTTTGACAAAACGTCAGGTTTGCACACGCCAATCATATAAAAAGTTAATGAATTTCATTAAATGTTTTTGCATATATGAGTTTAGCACATCTAGTACTGACTAGGTGGTAGAGTTTCGCAGTGACTCACCCGGATTGGTACTACCGCCTTACCTATTCCTGCCCCAATAATGTCATGACGTGTTCCGGTTCGAAGGGTAAGGTAGCCGGTAAACTTACTTTTGCTCGAGGCCTCACATTCCAGCCTTAGGTTGGCAGGGCACTACTACTACCTCTGGTGTCTTTAGGCGGCGTGAATTTCTTACCATCAGGAAATCCGTCTGCTTGCTTGCCTTCCAATATCATAAAAAAAATCTAGTATATGCACAAAAACAAACAAAAAGATTTGTTATTTGTTTCATTATTCGAATGGCCATGGTTTTGAGTTCTTTGCATCCAGGACATTATGAATTGTGTCTATAAAGAAATAGTAAATATATTAGTATGATGTTAATACCTACTCCGTATACACGTCCCAATAAGTTAGTTGAGAACAAATTAAAGTAACAGTATATAAAAAAAGTATCTTCACGCCCATATCCCCGAAGAGGTAGGCAGAGGTACAACCAAGGCACCCACGACTAGCCGAAGATACTAAGTCCCACAATGTGATAGGTGGCAAGCCTATCGCCAACCGGGCACAATTCCAATCCCGACCAACATTTTTTTTTATTAGAAAATTGGAAAAATCCAATTTTCTTTTTGTTGGCCGACCCGGGATTCGAACCCGGGACCTCATGCAGTCAAGTCCAACACCCGGACCGCTAGACCACAGAGGCGATTAAACAGTATATACATTATACAATTAAAGTAATATTCGTAAAAGTAATCTTTTAAGGCTGTGTTGTATGAAAAGAGTAATTAATGTGGAGGAAGCTAGGCAGGTCTTGGTACTTGATACTGTCTGTCTGCTTTGCAAAAGGCTTAGCGTATATGTATAATAATTATAGAAAAACATAGTAAATATCGCTTTGTTTTGTCTTGACGTCACTGTCTCATTGCCACCCCTCCACTGCATGGCGTGGTGGCAATGAAACAGAGACGTAGCTAGATGTGGGTTTACCTTCGACCTCGCACGGGTCTTGTGTTGCTTCGCTAGTTGTGCTATTAAAATGAATAAATAAATACCTAAAAAATACTGCCAAAATCGTGACATACTGGCAACATGCCGCGTTTTTGAGATTAGAAATAAATCTAAGAAAGCGCTATACAAAAAGCTAATTTTGCTATAAATACAAAATCTCCATTCTCCAATTAATTAAATAGCACTTCTACACGTCCCAATTTGATCATTCTTTTTTTCGAAAATTTCGAGATGGTCCGACATAAATGTCACTAGTAATTTTGAGTTTTATCTACGTATTTAATAATGCATAAATTAACTTTTATTTTAATGGCATCATTGATAATGATTATGATAATGACGTATTATTAGTGTAACTCAAAAATAAAGGCTTATTTTACATCTGTCAAAAACTATTACTCGGATTGCTATGAAATTAATATGGGACCACCTCGGATTCCTAGAAATCGAATAACAAACATAATAATAAACAACTTCACTCATTTATGTATATTAGTCGGTACTATGCAACTTTTAGGCGAGAAAGCTATCATAAATCTTAATAGGTCCAGTATTCAAAAGTTTGGCTTCGCAACGACTAATGGGTAGGTACTAAATAGCAGTTGATAGGTATATAAATGACCATATCAGTATCGAGTGCGACCGTAGCACTGATAGCGGATAGTTATTATAGTTTTAGGATCCCTATCAGCTAATACAATGGTCAATTCGTTTTATGACTCTTATAGATACACAGTTTAAATATAAAAATAGTCATTTTATACATACCTAATCAGATAATACAAAGGGATTTACCTGAGTATTTTAGTGAATCACCGATAGTAATTTAGTTTTTTTCTTATTCTAGATTTTTTTCCTTATTTTTGAAATTAAAAAAAGTTCATACATATCAAGATAATGTGTATATTTGTGGCGAGGAGTTGGGTCGATGCTACTGAAAGTATTAGAATGCTAAAATAATTAATATATTCTTTTTTAATTATACTCATTTCATTTTTTATGTTTTTGGTTTAGGAATCTACATAATCTGTTACTATTTTTAATGGAAGTATACACAGCTCATGTTGTCTACATTTGTTAGAACTAGATTTTTTACGAATTATTTCAAGGAGCCGCCTTCCTAGCGTTTAGCTTACATCTTAAGTAAGCGAGTATAATTTCTTATTTTTCACAAAAAGAAAAGCTTAGACTACAATTTTGTTACTAGCAACAAATCTTCTTACCACCGAGCTAGCCCAAGGATAAATTTGAGGACAAAAATATTATGTTTATTCTTTATTCAGATCATTGGACCATAGATCATCAGTTTTCAAGCTAGAGGTTACCCTGTATATAAAGACTAGCTCTAGATTTGACTACTTCTTTTATTATTTGTTAAAATCGTCCTTTTCTTCATAAACATAACTTATTCAGGACTGAATGTTACATGGTTCATTAACATCGATTCGCCTG
This sequence comes from Calephelis virginiensis, assembly GCA_002245475.1. Classification (NCBI taxonomy): domain Eukaryota; kingdom Metazoa; phylum Arthropoda; class Insecta; order Lepidoptera; family Riodinidae; genus Calephelis; species Calephelis virginiensis. The sequence continues at coordinate 71,129 of NJDC01003730.1, forward strand.
GCTAGTAGTCGTGTTGATTACTATGTTGCGGTGCGGGCGCCTCCAAATCCCAAGGTCCTAGGCGGTTGCCTGGTTTATCTATATGGAGAACCAGTCCTGAGGTTTAGGTATATCAATCACTGAAATTTAAAAAATATTATTACATAAATGTAAAGACTATTCGTTTTGCTATCAAATAATTGAATATACGCCTGTCTAAAACCTTAGCATGATAGCTGAAGCATTTGTATTCAAAACGATTTGAGCGACATTATCCTAGTTCATTTGAATATATTTTATTCGTTCACCCCTTTTAAGTACTCTATTTGCATAAGACATTTCTATGTTATTCAAATCTGTTCACTGACAGACTGGAAACAAAATAGTCTACAATATTTTTAGATAATGTTTAAATTTTAACCGATTCTGAAATATAACGTTCTATTTTAATGTGTATATTTCCTTTTTATATTTTTATCGCCTCTGTGGTCTAGCGGTCCGGGTGTTGGACTTGACTGCATGAGGTCCCGGGTTCGAATCCCGGGTCGGCTAACAAAAAGTAAATTGGATTTTTCCAATTTTCAAATTAAAAAAAAATGTTGGTCGGGATTGGAAATGTGCCCGGTTGGCGATAGGCTTGCCACCTATCACATTGTGGGACTTAGTGTCTTCAGCTAGTCGTGGGTGCCTTGGTTGTACCTCTGCCTACCTCTTCCGGGATATGGGCGTGAAGATACTACTACTACTTATAATTGCTTTTACTATACAAATATATATCTACTTAATTGCTGTAGAATTTGGAAATTTTGCCATTGTCGTTGAAAAATACACTTTTGTCCTTGTCTTAAAGAATGTTACTTAAACTTAGAGCCCTTAAAAACCCAATGTAAATAATTATTATTCTGATCCTTCTTACATATATTTTTCAATACAACTACTTTGATACATAGGCACATGACAACAGCACATCCAAACTGGGGGCTGATTAGTGATCTTTTTAGTGATGATCATTGGATAAAGTGTACATCTAATAACTGTCAAATGACGTGTTTTGTATTTGCTATCTCTATTGTATTTCTGTTGGTCACACTCTTGACAGCAAATATAAAACACGTCATTTGACAGCTATTTGATGTACACTTTACCTGATGATTATCACTAAAAAGATACGCAATCAGCTCCCAGATAATGATGAAATAATTGAGGACGTTCAACGATTTTCTTTTGTCTGAAGACAAAGATGCTTGCTCTTTATAGACTTTTAACTCACCCAAAAAACAAAGCCATTTTATAAAGAATGAGCCTCATAATTAAAATGCTTTATATAAATTAATGCATACAACAATGTTGTAAAAGAAGTTTAGTTGGGCAAAATTGCTTATCTTCTATTATATAACATGATAAGCTGTTGCAGATAAAATCCAATTTTATCTCATTTAAAGATAAAATGAAAAGATAATTAATGAGATTAAACATTTGATTTAAGTACAAACAAAGTTATAAAGAAATCACAACTCGTGTTTGATATTTGATAAGCAGGAAAGTTGCATAAGTTGGTCTGGACATGTTCTGTGAAAACTGGCATATGTGGGTAAAAAAAGTATAAACGCCCGTTAGTCGCTAAGGGCTGATTAAAGATCCAGCCAGCATCTCATAGCTTGGCAATATTTGAGTGCTTGCTGAATGTCGAAGTAAATACCTATGTGTGCTCATAAACTAAATATTGGGTTTGGCAAACTGGGTCTGGTCTGACGTAAAGGGGTAAGTAGTAATTAGTAGGTACAAAAGAGTGGTTGGTTTTTTACTTACCAAAACCCCAATTAATATCATGAGGAAAATTGTCGATTTGGAAACAAGTTTCAAATACTTCTTTTTATTATATTATAAGGTAAACAAGCAGACTGATTTCCTTATGGTGAGAAATTTGCACCGCCTAGAGACACCAAAGGTGGTAATGGTGCGTTGCCAAACTGAATCCGGGATGTTAGGCCTCAAGGAAAAGTAAGTTTATCGGCTACCTTATCCTCCGAACGAAGACATGTCACCTGCAAGAGCTGACGTTTTGGCGGCAGGAATAGATAGGGAGGTGATACCAATCCGGGCGAATCACTGCGAAACTCTATCACGTAGTCAGATGTTACCATGCTAGTGACAGTAAGCCTATGCTAGCATTTTACGAGCTCTGGCAGGAAGACAGATGAAGACCATCTGCAAAGTAGTTCTGGGAGTTTTTTACAGAAAGTGTTTGAACAAACACTTTTGTACTGTGAAACGAACGGTTTTTCGTCTATGACAAAACCAGTCCGTTACCAAACCCGCGCATAGAACTGTAGACTGTAAAATTCGTCCGTCTGGTAACGAACGAACGACCACATTGACAACGATATTTCTCTAACGCTCACTCCTTTTACAAATATCATTAGTATGAGTGAGGCATTGTGCACTCTCCAACGTCATTTGGAAAAACAGTTTCAAGAGAAAAACGAGGTATAAATTTTAGTTCTATGAAAACAAAGCGTAAGAAACTAGTTCGTGTAACTACATGATGCAGTTTCAGTTTCATTCACAAATTTGTTTTAAAATAAATCTCGGTTAAATGAGCATAAGGTCGACATTTATCTAAATTATGGGCATATCAAAATAAACCGGTTTTTTTAGTAGAAACTCGTTCCGGCCGGACGATGTTCTGTTAAAGAAATAAGTGTCGTAGGTCATTCAAATTTTTATAATTTTCTCCGTGTTGGTCCAGGCTCGTTTCCAGAATAGACCATCTGCCTTCCTGTCCAAGCTACCTTATCCTCCGAACCGGAACACATCAACAGCAAGAACTGAAGGTATAGCGACAGGAATAGGAAAAGCGGTGATACTAATACGGGCGAGTCGCTGTGATACACTACCACCACATAATGTTATATTTTGTCCCGGTTCGATGAAAAGGGTTGTTGGGAAACTTAAGAAGAAGGCTTAAAATCCTTGCCAGAAATTGACAAGGAATACTTGTTTTACATAGATCATTTTATTATTAGGTAAACTTTGATACAATTTTATACCTGCAATCGCTTCTATAGCATATATAATAATTATTTATCCACCGTCAAAGAGTTTATAAATACTACGTAATAAGAGGTGGGACTTCCATAGATAGAAACCCAAATTTGTATAAAGTTTACTTGAAAAATTATAATCCGTATAATTTTAAAGTAAGTCTAAAGGCATTTAGATATAAGGTAAATAGTGTCATATGATTTGGGCGAATAAAAAACATATCGTCGATGAAGTACCAATACCTCCTAACTGACAATTTTGTCCAAAATTACTTTTTTATTGCAATAGACATAAAACTCAAATTCGCATAGATGGAATTCACTCCTATCTAAAACTTCTTTACCAGTAAGCTTCCTGAGTTATGTGAAAATATCTACTAAGTCAAAAAATTCATTCGTTCGTTAGTATTTCATGGAAATATCTTCTAAGTGTAAATTTGGATTCTTAACACTTAGAAGGTATTGGTACTTCATCGACGATATCAAACTTATTTTTTTTATTTCTTTATATGAAAGTTGCGCCAAGCTGTCCACCATCGTTATTTTAAGTGTGTGTATCTAATACGTGTATAAAATGTGTTGATTCATTAAGTCTAAAAGTATGCTATATCAAGTCCATGTAAATACCTATCGCCTCTGTGGTCTAGCGGTCCGGGTGTTGGACTTGACTGCATGAGGTCCTGGGTTCGAATCCCGGGTCGGTCAACATAAAGAAAATTGGATTTTTCCAATTTTATAATTTACAAAAATATGCTGGTCGGGATTGGAAATGTGCCCGGTTGGCGATAGGCTTGCCACCTATCACATTGTGGGACTTAGTGTCTTCGGCTAGTCGTGGGTGCTTTGGTTGTACCTCTGCCTAC
>NJDC01003730.1:84231-95443 GCA_002245475.1 Calephelis virginiensis
AACGGAGGCGGCAGTTTCCGCCTCCGTTACAGTAAATAGAATATATTATAAATCCATTACATACATACTTAGTATGTTATACAAAAGATGATTTAGGAAGAGGGTTGTTTTAATAAAAATACGACTAGCGTTGCCCGGGATTAGATATGTGCCCGGTTGGCGATAGGCTTGCCACCTATCACATTGTGGGACTTAGTGTTCTTTGACTTCGGCTAGTCGTGGGTGTCTGGTTGTGCCTCTGCCTACCTCTTCGGAGATATGGGTGTGAATATACTATACTTTAGGATTTATAGATGAGAGAGGGAGTTTGGATATTAACTGATCGTAAATACTAAATGTCTAATTCAATCTCACTAAAGTTTCTATTTTACACATTTACCGTGACAATGTAGCTTACCTAATATCCATTTCAACATTTTGAGGTCTCACAAACTACTTTAACATCATTGCACAGAAATAGCTTTTTTCTCCTAGCTATTAGCCACGATATAGTAGACATATTATCATCTAAGTTACCTATATTAACATAGAAAGGATCAATACAATGGAAGGAGTTCTCAATTCAACGCGTATATTATTATTTCTTTGTCTTAGACGAAGTAAAATTCTTTATTGAGTTAATCTATTTAATAAATTAGCTTTAATGGAAAACTAGGTGCGATTCTATTTAATTGAAAAAAATCAACGGAAAGAGTACTAAAATGGGGAATGATTCGTTGTTCACGTGTTGATTTCTATGCACTAATATGCATAACTGTTTGTAAAGCTATTCCATATTGATCTTTTTATTCTCCTATTTAATAAAATGTATCCAGAAGTTGTACTTCAAATTACTACAACTTTTGTTTTCATTTGAAATGTCTACATTCCATAACTGATTTTTTATCGTCTTGAACTAAAAATGCAGTTTGCTGCTCTATATACATTTTTTTATTAGTTTATTAGTAGTTTTTAATAATTTTAATTTAGGAAAACATTTTTCTGCGGAATCTATACTTACCGACATAGTCAACATAATTTGTTTGTATTTCAGATACACAAGAGAGAGGTCAATATTTTTCAGGATTTAATTTATAAATAAACAAAGATTTTAAATCAGGTAGTGTTAGGCCCCTTTAAGTGCGAGGCTGTGGGCGAAGGCCCACATTGCCCACGCCTAGCTACGCCACTGTTGATTATATCTGCTTTTTCCTACCGAAAATTCAGTGGACTTTTTGTACTTGGTTTTGGGTTGCCATACGAAAAGAACTAGATCCCATCAATACAGATGCCCATATAAAAGTCAACGCAGACATTTCTCATAAACAACTAAAAGCGTTGTATCATAAAAGTAAATCATCTCTGACAAGAACCGTAACATACGATATGAGTACAATCCGATGTTATAAAATAGATTTATGTTCCAAGACCCAAAGATACTCGTAAGAGGTGAAACTAAAAGATCTTGGGAATTTTCATATGAATTTAGATGATCCCTTTTTTTCAATAACCCTTTTCACTTTTATGTTAAGTCTCCAACATAAATGTACAGTAAGCAACGCAAATATCTGTGATGCTGTAAAATAAATGCTACGAAGTGTTTATAAAGGGGTCGGATATCTCCGTTTTACAATATGTACATATGTATGTATATGTAAAATTATTGAGAACATACATTTAAATTACTTTTACTTCCAGTGTCATAACTACGCTTAAATCACATAAAATAGTAACTACTCTAAATTTACCAAAAAAACCTGAAAACTTTCTAGAAAGTGTTCCACTTATATTTAAGTTTATTTCTGAGTTTTTAAGAGTTATCACATGCGTTTCATGATATACAAAAAAAGGAGTACCTAAAGAAAACTTTTAGGTTGCAAAGTCTAAAATCCATACATGCTTATTTGTTCTTAAGCAATTAAAAAAAAATTAGGTCAGTGAGAGCATTAAATCTACTTCCTTTGTTACACTATAAAGTCTATATGAGATAAAATTGTTGTTTATTAAACCTTGTATAGGTATTTAAGCTTTAAGTATATAATTAATTATTCTGTATTAAGACCAAGCGTAGGCTTATTGTTATACTATTAATTATTTTGAGACGTAACAAAACACACACAACACACGTAATAAATTAAAGATTGTAAGCAAATAATTTTGCTTATAAGTTCATCTGATAGTATCTAATTATTATTTAAAAAAATGTTAATAATTTAGTAGGTTTTATTTGTGGAAAAATTGAGTAAAAAATTTTAACAAGTAAAACAGTTATTAGACTTAATTTGTTTTACTAAAACTGATGACTTAGATATAGAAAAAATAGCAAGTCATGTTTCAAATGTGATAATGTTACAAATTATGTCTTAGGTAGGTACTTACTTATTTTCTAACGGTCGATCGCGTTAAGAAAACATAACCGTTCTCCGTTATTAATTTTTGCAATTTCTGAAACTGCAGAATAACTCTGTTCAAGCAAACCATTGAAATTTTTCTGATGTATGACAGAAAGACAAATGTTGCGCCAATAAAAACACTATTTGCAAGAAAACCTTGTTATAGAGGAATTTAGTTGATAAACGCTTTTTTTATTATAAATATTTTTTTTTTATTATAATCGCCTCTGTGGTCTAGCGGTCCGGGTGTTGGACTTGACTACATGAGGTCCCGTGTTCGAATCCTGGGTCGGCCAACATAAAGAAAATTGGATTTTTCCAATTTTCTAATAAAAAAAAATGTTGGTCGGGATTGGAAACGTGCCCGGTTGGCGATAGGCTTGCCACCTATCACACTGTGGGACTTAGTGTCTTCGGCTAGTCGTGGGTGCCTTTGTTGTACCTCTGCCTACCTCTTCGGGGATATGGGCATGAAGATACTTTTTTTTATTATAAAAATGATAAGTGAAATAAAGCATTATATTATTCAGACGAAATTACATACACACAAACAGTTTATGAAACCTCAAAATTAATAAAGTTCAATAATTGTGAATAAACTGCGTTTATCCCATCTTTAGATTCTGCCGAAACTTTTCAGCCCTAATTCAGAATATATTGAAGCAAACGTTTATCTTTTACTTTTGGATATCTAAAAGCTCCTATATAACTGATTTTGTAGGAACCTAGCTTAAAGTTTAATAGCACCGTTATTCTTCAATATCTATCTATCTATCTATATCTTCACGCCAAGTGCCTTACGGGGTAGGCAGAGATAATCGAGTGCCAAAACTCACGATCCTGACAAACCTGTCTTTATTTTTTAATTAATTCTTCAATAACCCGATCAAATTTGAATATATAATTTTACACGGATGCAGTAACAAACAGATAGGACATTAATTAAAAAAAATGATTTGGGTTTAGAAAAGTCCTTGATATTTTCAGTTCTTTTTTCCAATCTATTTTAGAGTAGTATTTGTAACATAGTTTTTCAAAAAGTTTATTATAATATGCTAATTATTATTTTATCAGTCTTAGCATCCTTTCTTTCTTTAGGTTTTGGCAATCTCGTTAGTGTTTTGCCATTAGTCAAGTAGAATTTTGCATGAAATTTTATATCAATTATAATTAGTCATCAGTCATAAGTCGTCAGTAAGTCATGTCAGGCTCTTGGGTAAAGCGGTGGCCTTTTTACACAAGCTCATGTAATGAGATTTGGCGGCAACGAGGAAATATACGATACGCTAATTTCTTAATTATTATTTCATTTGTGAACTTTCACTGAACAAAATTGTACAAAATGCCACCAAAATTGACAAATTTCACTCAATATTAACACGAAATTCAATAATTATGAAAAAACTTCGACCATCTTTTCTCTCGATGGCGCCAAAACTCGTTTTAGCATCCTTAAATGAAAGTTAATAAATAGAATATACCAAAGAGTATATAGATACTATGTAATAAGATACGGGACTTCCATAGATACATAGCAAACCTGAATTAAGTAAGTCTAAAGGCATTCAGATATAAGGCAACTAGTGTCATATGATTTGGGCGAATAAAAAACACAGCAAACTTATTTTTTTTATTTTTTGATATGAAAGTTGCGCTAAACTGGAATATACCATAACATAACAGAAACAAGTAATAAATCAGTTCTAAACACATTTTTTTTTGTCATTATAATAAGCTATTAATTAGCTGATCAGTAAGTATGCGTTTACATACACATGTATGTTCAAGCTGTAAGATATTATTTACATGAATTTCAGCTTATTCATTGAAACAAATATAATAAATGGAAAATATGAAATTAAATAAAAATCTTAAATTAAAATTAACACAAGAAATGATGGATAAAAGTATGGAATTGGCAGTTCGACCATAAATCTTCGTGTGACATATGATGACAAAATGAAAAAAGCAATTACCATTTCCCGCGCATTTTCCAGCTTTGACATTTAATTTTTAGTATCTATTTTCTAATTATTATGGAATCATAAACTAAAAATCATAAACTATATAACTGTAATGTGAATTAAACAAACTGGTGTCTGGTTTTAAAAGATTTTTATAAAATAAAGCATACGTTTTAATTTATTAGGTACGTAAAATGACCATTTTTTTTTTATTTAAAGTAGATTTATTTTTAAAGAGGGACGAAAAATAGATGCAATTTTTTTTCTGGCGATTATAAGTAGTTTATTGTAGTATACTAGTATTAAAATGACTCTTTATTTATGATTATAAAGGCCAATCAACTATAATGTAGAAGTGAACCTTTAATAAGCAAATACGTGTGTACATACCTATCATCTAATTATTCAAAACGCGAATGTCAATGGGATGATAATTTATATATGCAATTATCTATTTTCAACAATTAAATAATAGATATCTATAAATTTTAAAGAAATATTTTTTGCCCCAGACAGGATTTGAACCTATAACCTTTAAATACCTTAAATTAAATAATAATTATTATCTTAACCATTAAGCTCTGACTAATAAAAATAAGGCTCGTAAATGGTAGGTTTTTTTTAAAACAAAGACACTTTTGTTTGTAACTGATTTTATTTATGCTTCTGATATTATTTATATGTGGGTACGCCTTTGATTCAATTGAAATGAGTGTGGACTAAAACATGAAAACCTAAGTAAGTGTATACGCTAATTTGTTTCCATTTATCATCTTTTATTTAGGGATGGTAAGGCTGATAAAATAGACAGAACGGCGTACAATTACGATTACTGTTAGTTTCGGATAGTTCCAGTTACGGAATTAGATTATCAAATTCCTGTACCTAATATCAATAAATAACTAGGTAAATGTTTCTCCCTTTAAGGTAAAGGTTTAAGGTAAGGTAAAGGGTTTTCTTACTTCGAGATAGCTAAAGTATGTAGGTGTATTTACATTTAGAAATATTCAAGATAGCGGTCTTGCGTCGGACTTGACTTCTTGAGGTCTCGAGTTGAATTCCCGGGTCGGCAACAAAGTAAATTAGAAAATTTATATTTACAATTTTCTAATAAAATTAACGTTGCCCGGGATTGGATACGGACCCGGTTGGCAACAGGTTTGCCACCTTGTGAGAATCAGTGTATTCGGCTAGTCGTGGATGGTTGTGTCTCTGCCAACCTCTTCGGAGATATGGAAGTGAAGATACTTAATATGTAAGATATTCTGAGTAATCTAGTATCTAGGTTAAATCTCCCTCTGAAAAATCACTTACAGCTCAGAGCTTAAAGACTTGCCACATACGTTCGAAGTCCCATTACGGAATTCGTTTCGAAAAATCCAAACGAAATTTCGCTAAAAACAAATCAACACGATTTTGGAAACGAACGTTTACGAAAAATCGAAATAAACCAACCAACGCAACTCCACACAAATTCCGTACAGAAAATTACTGATGTTACTGATGATATGTGGCACTTTCACCGATTTGTTTGAAATCAAAGAGTAAAGTAACTGTCCATAAAGTTTGAAATTCCTTTGCGGAATTCAGTTTTGCATAATTGATACGAATTTTCGTCCATAAAAAATCAAAGAATTCCGTACGTACTGACGTGTTTAGTAGGTCCATAGAATAGGTAGGTATTATGGATTTGCCGCGTTCTTGGAATTATTCCAAACGTTATCATGTGATTAACCTTAGGCTCATAATTTGTGTTGATTTACTTTGGAAAAAATTTCGTAAAATAATTCCAACCTGAATATGTCTTGGCTATATTTTCTTTTATTTAAGAACTAGCGGCCCGCCCAGCTTCGCACGGGTATAAAATATACATATTAACCTTCCTCTTCAATCACTTTATCTATAAAAAAAACAGCATCAAAATCTGTTGCGTAGTTTTAAAGATTTAAGCACATAAAGGGACATAGGGACAGAGGCAGCGACTTTGTTTTGTAGTATATAGTGATGTGCATTACTGGTATAAATTACTAATTAGTACATAGGTAGGTATACACTCTTACACTGAGATTAGCAAAACTGACATGGACGCTAATACTAACAAGCCAAAGTATTAAAGCATTAATAAAATACCTTGGTTTCTTTTGATTATCCTGCATTGTGTTTGTGTCGTTAAACTATAGACTCGTAAAAAATCTACAAGACGCAAAAACCAATACTGACGGAGTATTTCAGTGTATAGCTTTGACGCCAATTATTGCTGGCTAAAATTAACATTAGATTGTTTTTCAAAGTAATTTTGTGTATGTTAGGTGTTTAATTATTTGTCTCGTTTCGTTGTATGGTGCCGATATGGTGTTATCTTGTTCGTATGGCACGGAGTGGTAGCCGAGTGTTGCGATACGACATTCCGACGGAGTTAGCGCCGCCAGAAGGCCGCGTCATCGCCTTTGTACCGTACTCAACGCGTTTTACAACTGTTGTAAACTTTTAGTGTGACCTGGATTAATATATTACATATTATACGTGTCAATTAAACACACGCGAGTTTTTGCATTAGATATATCACTTTTTCCACTATCAAGATGTGAAATGGAAGCTATTATATTAAATCACTATTACAATCACAACGCATATGGTACTCGAAGTGACTCAGTGTTTCAATGTTTTAAGTGTTTACAATTACTGTGATTGAAACTGGAATGCCTGATCTTAAAGTTTGCAAATTAAAGAGAGTTTAAAATAGACTCAGAACTCCGTAACATGGAATGAGTGTTCATCTAGCCAAACTATTTTTGTTTGACTCGATTTGATGTAAATTATGTGGCCCAAGATGAGCGACTTCACCTGGCAACTATTAACATACTTGTTGGGCATTTTAAGTATATGTTCGACCTCAACGGCTTATAGTAACTCGATAACTGCAGGTTTGAATGATCTTATCTAATGCATAGCGGTTTATCTGTTTGATACACGAAACTATAAACTGCAGATGAATGAGAACTACTATTTTCACTTTTTCTAACTTGGTTTAATATTTTGTTTCTTGCTGCACTGTTTGTAGATAATAATTAGTATAAGTTCTAAAGCCTTTTCAAACAATTTTATAAGGTGCTCCTAAGTTATAACAGTGGCATTACAATAACGAGATTTTAGTTTTTAACATTACATTCGTAGATAATATTGTTGATAAAAATGTTAATCATGATAATGACAAATATTTGATGCGGTTAAAATAAACTAATAGTATTAATAGTAGCGATGTACCTCCCTATCAAACGAAAAGCTCAAAAAGTTAATTGAATGTTAACCCAAATAAGAACTGAACACAAATAAAACTGTAGATAACACAGGATATGGACAAGTAGGTAGGTAGGTACCTTCCTAAATGATCATGCAATGGTAGATTTAAATGAACATTCTAAAAATATTTTAATATATTAAATTATATTTAAGACACCCTAAAACTATTTATTAGTTACATTAGTATTTTACAATTACAATACTAACACATTTCCTATAAAACGCAACTTGAAAAATATTTATTTAATAATTTATTAAAATTACAGCGAAGTGTCAAAGGTCATGCCTATTTGCCTCTTGGTTGGTAGGTACTTTGTCTAAAACTAAAATAGCTTTAAGAATTAAACTTGTAGCAGTAATTTAGTGGTTTTCTATTTTTCGATGTCAGAAGTTATTTGGTAAAACTTCCACATTTTCTTCACTGACATTCGAGAAGTGAAAAATATTTTAAAGTATTGTGGAATTTTTTCACTAATCTTTTTTAATTTAAGTTCAATCGAATAGTACCTAATAATCAATAATATTCGTATTATTAACTAGATAATAATTTATTTTGCCTTCAAGATGCTTTAACTTCAAGTTTAGTTCAAGTATGCTGTCTAAAGCCGATCTGGTAGGCAAATTAATAACAAAAGCCTATTGGTAAAATTTGAAACAATAGAAGTATTTAATTGAGAAGTTTCATACCTAACCATCATCAGGTCATAAAAGTATAAGAGAGCTTATAAATTAATGATTATTATTAGATAGGTATGTAAAATGTCATCAAAAAACGTTTTCTATCTTCTGAAAGGCAACTTTTTTATCATTGAAGCATTTTCTTATTATTTAGTTTTATTTTAAATTGTACTTGGATAGCTTCGTTAAACCTAGTTAAATATTTGTATATTACTGAAAATTTATTGCTGATATACTTATATAACTAAAAAACCATCACGATCAAATAAACATACCTATATCACATAAATTGAAAAGGCTTTAACTATACTTTGACTTATGTAAAAACAAAAACTTAACACTGACGATGAAAATTGCTACGCATTTTGACAAAACCTTCAACTAATTTTAGAAAGCTTGTGATGTTGAATTAACAACAATATAATAACATGTTACGGTGTAATCATGGAAGCCAACGCTTTGCTTGAGGGTTTTTTGTGTAGAGTTTTGTATATTAATTACCTAAATGCTAGAAGTATACATTGTGCTAACGACTTGTATGCATACATTTTGGAATTGCAAGTTTGAACATTTAATGTCACTAATAAGGACACACCATGAAAACCATACGCCTAAAAAGCACTACTGCAAGATAATGAAAAGTAAAAACGCATGAGATAAAATGTTTCATGCGAAATTAAAATACCTATTATGTATTTGCGTATAACAAGGAAGTTATGTATTTACATAGAATAATTATCGATAATAATTAATACACAAGATTTATATATTAATATTAATATATATAAATCTCGTGTCACAATGTTTGTCCTCAATGGACTCCTAAACCACTTAAGCGATTATAATAAAATTCGCACACCATGTGCAGTTTGACCTAACTTGAAAGATAGGATAGCTTACATCTCAATTTATCGCGGGCGAAGCCGCAGGTAACAGCTAGTATATTATATATTATTGTGTCGTTTACCTACTTAAAAAAATGTTGTCAAAATTCAAGCCTGACAGAGATTAAGAGTTAGGGAAAATTTGACATTAATTTTTAATGCGTTTTTATAGTCTTCATTGAATAGCTATCGAAATAAGACGCGATGAAGGAGGCCCATGATTAAATGTTCTAGCGATACTAGAAGCTAATTTCATTACTTAGCAAATTTGACCGCTAATACCTATTTCTAAATGCGTACCTATTAAACATTTTTGAGTTTTATGCTGTAATCGACTACAAGAGAAATTACAGAGGAATTTCATCAAACCCTTCAAATAAGTAACAATACAACTGAAGTCGCTTCGATTCTATTAAAGTTCCTAAATTTATTGTTGCAAAAATCTGGTGCTTGCACTTTAAGAAAAATTTCAGGGCAAAAATCTTTAAAAAGCAATTAGGTACAAAATAAAAGTCGGAAAATTAAGTTTAATCAATGTTTATTCGGATATATAACTTTCGGATTACGTCATTAACTATAAAACTATCATTGATAAAATCGACAACTTGTCACAAAATGTGTCATAGTATTTCGTTATCGAAAGGTCACGATTATAGATTCAGAACGTTTTCTTATTCTATCTAGAGTGAAACGTCCGTAATTGTTTATATTCGATATATTTGTAACATCATGTTGATTAGTTTATTTTTAAACTACTCAATGATATTAGATCAATCAAACTGCCATAAAATATCACCTGGTTCCCATTTATCGGTCGATAATATTATCAAACTTTAAAGCGAGATATGTCGATGAAACAGAGAAACCAAATTATTTATAGAATAATCGGAATCGTCTGGCCTTAAGCTGAAGAAGTGAGATAGATCAAAGAGAGTAGGTATTTATATTCCTGAACTGTTAGAAAGATTCAACAATAAATAAACGTAGACTAATAATGCAAAGGTGGTCTGCAAAACCGAATTCTTACTTAGATTTGTGGTATGAGTCAGAGATGCGCCTCGGTTGAACTACCTATATTTCCTTTTCTATATTTGGATGATACAGCTTCCTTACTTACTTTGTTTTATGAATCACCATTCGGCATTCAATGATTATACTAAAAGGTTCTGATTCATTGAGAAGTATATTTTTTATGAAACTGTATTGGTCGTAACTCGGTTGTAAGTTACTGGATTGAAACATGGATTTTTACTAAAAACTGGATCATTAGTATTTCAAAATAAATTTGGGATTATTTCAGAAATAATAGTCAATATATTTATTAATTTATGCTATTATAATTGCCATACGAGATTGTTAGGATAACAACTTCTTATTGTTTAATTTCTTTACGAATATTTAAAACTGTCCTCTACTAATTCTCATTAGTTAATCAGTACTTTTTCTTTGTTTTGAAACTACCTTTCTTTACTTATAATTTCTATATTAAAAGTGAAAAATTACCAACCTTTAAATTTTGTTTAAAACTCATTATTGCTCCTTTCATCTTTGTAATCTTATTTTTGTTTAAAATATGAGTAAGAATATGCTAATATTTGCTATACCTTATTATATTTATAAAGAAAAGATATATGTATAAGTGCAGGTCGACCAACTAACTAATATTATCTACTTATTCCCGATCATGAATTGCCTCTTGTATGTACATTTCGGGCTTAAATATTTAACTCTGAACTAGTTTTATCATCAGATGAAGTTATATACTTCTTAGTTATGTACTTATAGTTACACGTTTCTGGGTTAAAATTTTAACTCTGGATTAGTTGCTAATTGGGATTAAATTACGTTGTAATTGACAGCTTAAATCATAATTATGTTTAACCTAGAAAGCTATAAGAGGCCCTTAACCATTTAATTAAACCCAGGAACATGTTAGCGCCCCGAATGTATTGACATTAAATGTATTTAATTATAGGTATAATATCAAATACTAAAGAAAAATTAAATAATATTA
>NJDC01003730.1:103384-118222 GCA_002245475.1 Calephelis virginiensis
CCTCTTAACTACAGTTTAATATAACATCTTGACTAGTGAAGAACCATCCTATTATCAAAACGCGTTTGTTTACAAATTCTATGAATTTAGAAACGTTTGGTAATAATTCGCTGTAATAAGACTAAAAAAATTCGTAAATTTATAAAATCCACTTAAAATTTAAATACGTTTTATGTTGTATCTCGCTTTTGGGAAATTACGAAAGGAAAATGTGCGGTATGTCTAATAACACGTCAGTTAAAACATTGTTTTTTTGTTTTTAATTTACCTAGTAATTTTGTGTATTATGAATTTGTTGTATAGCTAATTAATGCATTTGGAATATGAATTACCTATCTACATTTTTATTACCCATATAAAATGCTTGCCTAAGCCATATGAAAAAGTAGTAGGCTGTAATTTAATTTTCTCAATATTATAATTTTATTATAAGGCTTAATACAGTATTTACACGCTCAAGAAGCACGCAGAGGCACAACCAAGGCACCCACGACTAATCGAACTCCCTAAGTACCACAATGCGATAGGTAGGTGGCAAGCCTATCGCCAACCGAGCACATGTCCAATCCCGGGCAACATCATACATTTTCTATTTTTTTGTTGCCCGACCCGGTAATCGAACCCGGGACCTCAAGAAATCAAGTCCGACGCCGCAAATCTAGATCACAGAGGCGATAAGGCTTAATGGTTTTTAAAATACTGCTTCTGCTAAAAACTTAATGTTATTTATGCCTATAAGACAGCCGTTTAAAATTTGAGTAAGGTTTCATACGATTGGGCCAAAGAATGGCTTTTTCTATGTACCTAAATGTTTTGTTATCATACTATAGACAAGGTCTTTTGTTTTGGGTGCATTCCAAGAAAACTATTCACGTGAATGAATTGACAAATGAATGATTTGATTGTATATTTCATTAGCTTTTTGAGATATTACTGAGTTCGAATAGTGATGCATTTTCCTCATGTCGGTAGTCGGTACGTCAGTCTAGACTCTAGAGCAGCGGTCGGCAACCCGCGGCCCGCGAGCCGCTTGCGGCCCGCCTACAAAACAATTGCAAGAACGTTCTCGGTTGACCGTATAATATACGGTGTATAGTGTAAATTCAGCCTTAATAACGCGCTTCTCTGTGCCCATTTTTATTTTTTTTATTGAGATATATATGACATAAATATTATACGGCCACACTTGAGTTTATTTTGCCGCCGTGTGGCCCTTGCTTGCCAAAAGGTTGCCGACCGCTGGTCTAGAGTAATAAACGTGTTGATAGTATGTGTTATACTCCACACAAGGACCTTGATTATTTAACTATGATTTTGGTTCCGAAATCTTTGCGAATTGCGATTGCGACTACTCTTTCGTTTCTTTAAAGAAAAACATCTGCCGATAGTGCCATAAACAAGCAAATGGCTGATGATAGACTTTAAGAACGATTTCTGATAAACCTTTGAAGCGTCTGACTGAGTAACGTCATCTCTACTTTGTGTTAAATGAATCATTTCAATATTGTTTTCTTTACTGCCAGCTCGATATTATTAGTTTATTAAGATTGAAGGTAGTTTAAGGGGATCGTAATCTTTTAATACGGGTTCTGCGGATATCAAAAAAATGATTTTAAAATGCTCAAACACCTCGTCTGTTCACTTGAACTCAAGCTATAACTCTTGACGGGACGGGATTTTAAAACTTTAGTATTTTTGTGCCAGAACCTCGAATACGTAGGCACAAACAGGCACTTCCCACGACTAGTTGAAGACACTAAGTTCCACAATGTGATAGGTGATAAGCCTATCGCCAACCAAACACATATCCAATGCAGAGCAACGTTGTCTTATATAAGAAAATTAAAAAAAATACACCCTTTCTTTTTGATGCCACTACCTTTTATTTGTGATCGTAATAAATTTAAACTACGAGTATCTAGCTGTTGCCTTCATTTCGTTCATGCAATGAACAGTTTCATTAATTAATTGCAAAAAAATGGAGAAATAATGAAATAAGTATTAACAAGTCATAACACAAACGATAGATTTGTGCTGAATGAAACTGTAATAATCTCTCAAGTTTTGCATTTACCCAGCAGGATATATTCTGCTTGATTTATATTTCTTTCAATTAATGAGTTTAAAGGAAACATCTCATTCCACGATAGTTTTTGTGACCGGATGCGTGTTCAGATATCTTAACGGGAACATCCGGCTGAGTACATGAGCTCATAACGACACAATGATGTTATTTAATGTACACTCATAACTTGAATGAAATATTGTTGACATCAAACGGGTATTATTTTCAAATTTTTTGTGGTAAAAAAGTTTTAAAGTTTTGGGAAGGACCATTTCTTTCCGGGGTTTTAAATTTTAGTCATTCTAGTGGTAGAGTCATGTGTAGAAACTTGCCTTTGTATGGCCTGTTTACAACATCATGAATAATAAATATCCCTGGCAAAATAACACATTTTTTTTATTTAAGTCATATGAATAAAAATCAGCCGATGACTAATTTCTGTCATGATCAGTTCAGGCATTGAGGTGTAAATCGCAGATAATAAATACTCCTTTATCCCTTGTTGGTCCGGACTCCATTGCAGAATATACCATCTGCCTTCCTGCCAGGCAGCTCGTAAAAGGCGAGCATAGGCTTACCGTCACTAACACCGTGACATCCTACTAGGTGTTAGAGTTTCGCAACGACTCGCCCGGATTGGTACTACCACCTTACCTATTCCTGCCGCCATAATGTCAGCACTTGCCACTGACATATTCCGGTTCCGAGGGTAGGGTAGCCGGTAAAGTTACTGGTGTTCGAGGCCTGACATCCCGGCCTAAGGTTGAGAACCAATACCACCTTTGATGTCTCTAGGCAGCGTGAATTTTCTTACCATCAGGAAAGCCGTCTACTTGTTTGTACAGTAGTTGCGGCTTACGTCACCAAGTTCAAGAATTACACCCTTAGCAACTAAACAGGGAAGATCGGTGAAATATCAACGGCTTCATATTAAAAGGCTTTCGCTAAACGGCTGAGAGATTCTAAACTACACAGAATCATCTCTTGATAGTAAGGTACAAGTGGTACAACTGTATTAAGTGATGGTGATACAGTACCTATTAAAACGACACTGCTTACTGGATCTCGTTCAAACTAATTTGTTGTGAATTTCGGCGGTTTAAATGGTGATGTCAATCATATTTTTTATATTTTATTGTTCTCTCGTTTTAGACATTACACGAGGAGGACACATTTTATCACTTTGGAAGAGTCTCTTGCGCAAACTATTCACTTTAGAAAAAAAGATGGTGAAAACTTCAACATCAATTTTGAAGACCCCGCCATTATGGATTTAATAAAAACAAACTTTCAAGTTTTGGTTCTAAGTATGGGACCCCCATAATTTGTTGTTATTTTTCGTTTTTTGTCTTAAAATCTTAGTTGTTCACAGAATAGTACATCTACCTACCAAGTTTCAATAGCATAGCTCTTATAGTTTCGGCATGAAAAAAAAGGTGTGACTTAAGGACGGACAGACAGACATAACGAATCTATAAGAGTTTCGTTTTTTGACCTTTGGGTATGGAACCCTAAAAAGATTTATGTTCTTTCAGCGCATTCAACGAAACCTAATAAACGCAAATGTGTGGAATGCATTACGTAAACTCTAATGCAGAGGTTCCCAAACTTATTTCATGTAACGCCCACTTTGAAAATCAGTTGTTTTGTAGCGCCCCCCCCCCTCGTTTTTTTCTTGTCAATAACCTCAATAACATATTTGTTGCGCCTAGTTTAAAAAAAAAAATTTTTTCAAGATTTATACCGCCCCCCTCTAGGCTTCCAGCGCCCACAAGGGGGCGTTATCGCCCACTTTGGGTAAGGCTGCTCTAATGCTATATTTAGGTAACAGGTAAAATTTCGCAAGAGGCTTAAAGTTGTATTCTGAGGTCGTTACCTAATTTGCTATTTGCACCGTTGTACCTTTGGTGCACATAATATAATATGTTATGGCAAACAAGTGGACACTTGTGGAATATTAAAATAAAACTTTTTTAGAATCGTTGTAATTTTGATCTAGATAAAACAGGAAACGCGTCACGATATAGAAACAAATATATAAATACTAATAACTGACCCAGCAGACGTTGTTCTGCTACATTTTTTTTGTGATTTTAGTAAAAAAAATTGGGGCGAGTCACCCTTGTCAGTTAGGGGTTTAAAAACAGATGTTGGCCGATTCTCAGACCTATTCAAGCATAACCATAACATAAACATAACTAATATGATTAATACTTATCAAAATAACGTATTTATTTTGATAAGGATTAATATCATAACAAACACCTTTACAAATTATGTATTATTTTAGAACATATTTGATTAGCATAAAAAAGCTAGCCATAAAATATAGACATATGCTGTCCCGGGCTTTTTTAGAGCTTTTAAAGGGGAGCAATACTGTCATACATGATTTTTACCTGTTTACGCACCGTAAGCTTTCAGTAGGAAAAAAAATCTCTCGATTTTGTAAAATTCTTCATTGGTTCTTAGCGTGATGATACCTATGTAACCATTAGCCTTCCTCGGTACATAGGCTATCTAATACTAAAAAAAATATTCAAATCGGACCAATAGTTCCTGCGATCAACGCGATCAAGCAAGCAAACAAACAATCAAACACTTCAGCTTTATAATATTAGTATGGACTATAAATAAAATATGCGTCTACTCAAACTTCTATCCGTTTTTTAGTAAAAGTCAAGTTCCTTTTTCAATATATCAATAATCATCTTTTAATCTATTGCTCCAAACAGTTTCTAATTTAACTACCACCCACATATTTGGGTGAAACTTGTAAAGATAGGAACATTTCACGTAACTGTGGCAAGATAAAGGTAATTAAGTAAGTATATCGTTCGTACCATTATTAGAGCACCCCAGGGCCTAATCAATTAATTGCTTTCTGAGTTTAATACGATCAATTGCTATCACGGAACGCTACAGTTCATTTTCTGTCTTACTGATAGGATTAATTTTCCGAATGTTGAACACGCCTTTGTCACACCCTGAGTGCGAACTAATTAATGGTGTTTTTGGTAGGTACACGGTAGTTCTACAGCTCGTATTACATCTACCATTAGCATGATCACTTTGCCCAATCAGTTACGTAATAATCCTTGTTTGGTCTTCATCATATATATTGCCCTTCATTGGCAACCTGAAATAATAAACTAACCCTTGTCAAGGTTATTATTGTTAGTCTTCCCAATATGATTAAGTACCCGGTGTATAGATGACGTTTTGGGTACATTGATAAATTGATTACACGTAGTTTTCCATGAAAACCTCATTGTCTTTTCAATTTGCAAGTGTAGGTGCGGTTACATTAATGAATCTAAAAGAATGGGAACTCTATTTTTTAAATTGTAAAAAACGTATTGCCAGAGTCTTAATAGTTTAATATGTAGGATTAATAAAAAGAAAAAAAACTGTAATAGATAATAACGTATAATGAAAAGAATACTTTAAATTAGTTTCGATACTAAAATAAGATTGTATAGAAGAAATTCTTTTAATTGCTTTTCCACTTGATTTCGAATATTGAGAATCTCTGCGAGTGGCCGGACTGACAACAAATAATCTACTGGCACTTTAGTCCTCTCTTCAAATTATAATATATAAATTATTATAATATAATTAAAAGTGATAAATGAAATCAACTCTTTAAACACTATCTCTGTAATTTCTCGATACTTGTTTAAGCCGTAATTTTGCAAATTTTGCAATAGATACAAATTTAGATCTGAAATGTTTTATTTGGTTTTTCAGATATAGATTTAAATATTGGTCCATCAATCATACCGCCTACAAGTGAGATTATTTTACAAAACGGTGAAAACTTTACAATAACTTGTAGATCAAATTCTCCGATAAAACTCAAACAACAAGATCTATCAATAGAAAATGTAGGAGGACCTTTTGAAATGATTCAACGAAACGTTACTAGTCAAGATATAATGTACAAATATGAAATAGCGTTGGATCTTTATAATGTCGATCAGTTTGCAGTGGGTTACTATGCTTGCTTTGATGATACGGTAAATAGCAGTGTAGTATTAAAAAAAATTATGGAGGAGCCCACGAACACAGAACATGTCTCGTACATATACATTTATGTTAATGGTGAGATATTTTCCAAATGTATTTCTAACTGTAGGGTAATTGACCGTTTTTAAAGACTAATTACATTTTAGGAACGGGAACATTATTAGCACCTATATCGGAATTTGTTAGAACAAGAAACGAGTTACAGGTCCTAATAGAATGCAGACCTACGACACCTGATGTTAACGTCACTTTAGTTGCGGTATGTATAAATGTCTCGAATTATATACTCCGACTTAGCGCTATATTAGTAAATCTGATATTATGGTAATTCATTACATACCTACTCAGAAATTTTATTGCTTTAAGAAAAAACAAACGTGAGATAAGAAAAAACATATGTTGCAAATTGCTAATTGCATGTAAAATTCTAGATACCTAACATATAAATAATTAATATGTCATGATAAGGTCATTTGAGGCAAAATACAATCTTGAACTACCTACAATTCCAAAACATATTTTCAGTATGTTTTGAAAGATATTTTCCCCTATATTTGTTAATAAAAGAAATATGTATCATTAATAAAATGTGTATTTCCTCACCAATGGCTTTAAACTAAAAGCTAATGCTTAGCTCAAGAATGTTACTAAAGCATGATAGTCTATAGAATATTATTGATCGCTTTCAATACATTCATAACAGGATAATATTGAGGAATTTCCAGACATTGAATACTATAATCCAAAAATTGGCTTCATACTGAATAGTGACGATATACTTTTTGATGGACCAAATATGGCCCTTTGTGTTTGTCAGTTTGAAAGACGAGGATCAAAACCTGAAACAGTAGATGTTGTTGTAGAAAAATGTAGGTGACTAAAAGATGTAGATATTTTACTACGTATTTTAAAACTACGTTAACCACGAAGAACATAATTATCAAAGAAAATCGCAAACTACACTAAAAATATTAGACATGTTATGTTAATCTGAAATGAAACTAACTTATTAGCAATAATAAACTGATAACTGATATATCTCACATTTAAAAGTAACATTTAAACTGAAATAATTACTACTTATTTAATGAATATAAAACATAAAATAATACATGCAGACACATAATATTGCTTAATTTTGTTTGATTACCTGGGCATAATATGTTTTTTCGTGGTAAGCGCAGTTTATTGTGTTTTTCAATTTAGTATTAAGTCGAACTTCATTAATTTGATCTAAAAATTATATTTTTTAACAATTTTAATTGAAAAACATAATAACTATACACGAACAAATACTAACAATAAAATATTTATTTGGTAATACGATAATAGCTGCAGAGTAACAAGCCACCAGAATTTAAGTACTCCCCAAAATTTGGATTTTTATTGAGACCGCGTTCGCCCTCTTACGAATGCATAGCAAAGCTTGGAAGCCAAAATATTACGAAAAAAGTACGTTGCAGTAAGTAGATAGTAGTGCAATCTTGATGTCACATAACAAGGTAGCGTGGTGTGATGGTTTCATTTAGTTTTACCATAGTAGAAATAACGATAGAAGGCTGTCTAAACGTTCCAAAATTTTTACTAATACTAAATGTGCGCGTCTTATAGCGGTTGTGCTATGATTTATGGGATCTACGTTCATGATGGATATTGCCTTGAAGTAGGTAGCCACGAAGACCATAACATACATAACAACTCAGAAATTAATATTTCATCGCCCAAACCAATAGTACAATGCGCATATTTTTCTGTACAGATATAACATTTCTGATACATTAATCGTGCATGCTTCTATGAAGATGACCCGATATCTTATCTTTGCTATGGTTTTACATGTTAATACTTTTCTCACTAGCTTGTGCTTGTTTTATTTTCTTCTTCGTATTCGGTGTGTTGCTCTGCCTTAAGTGCACTTTTATTAAAAATATTCTACTAACACAATTAATTTCTTGGTTTCTTTTTCTATTTTATACATGTTTTGTGTACAATCGTATGTTATTAACAGTTTTAGAGTAAGCCTTTTTAACCTCACTGGTAATTAGGAAAACAAAATATTTGCAAAATGTTTTGGACATGTAAGCCATATTTGAATAAAGCGTGTTAGTTCTTTAATTGATTTGATTTAATAATGAAAATTTCAAATAAAATCGATAAGAGCTTTAAAGTAGAAAAATTTAAATTTGAGACTTTGCTAGGGAGTAGTTACTTATTATTTTATTTAAATCACATTTGTAGCGGATACAAAACGTAGGGATAGCAACGGCAAAAATAGTAATTAATTAATATTTTTTTTAAACTTAACAAATATGTTGATCTTAAAACGAACTGAGTGCTCAAGGAAAACAATAAATATACCTAGGTAACATTCGGGGAAAACGATAATCGCAAAATAAAAATAAGTAAGGATAAATACTTGTTAGTTATAATATGATAAAGGATAAGTATTTGCTGAAGTTACAATAATTCAAGATTCTGTAACCGTAATATAACCAAGCATATTAGCTTTACCGTTTTAGTATATTAATAAGCAATTAGTTAAGTTATCACAAATAATTATACCAAGATAGTTTTCGTTTGACTAACTTAAAACCAAGTATTTGGTATTACCTTATTAAAGTCATTGATTCAAATAAAAAATACCTCAAGAATTGGTAAACTAGTTTTTCAATAACATTGAAAGTCTTGGAACTGTACCACAGCAGGTTAAAGATAATCCTTACTCTAAAATTTACATTATCAATAACAATAACGTATCAAGAAAACCATGTTTAATGCATGGTTATTATAATTTATGTTTATCTAATTTGATTTTAATTTATATCATACATACTTTTGATTAGTATCGATTTTAGTCTGCTGTAGATGTATCTCGAAATACTGCACATATGTACATGTTTTTATATTTGATTAGGTTCTTAAGTTGCGAATAACAACACAACTTAAACAACATTAAGAAGAGGCTGCATGGTCAATAATGACCAAAACTATTTTATAAACAAACCAATTAAAATACATTTCCTTTGGCGATTGACTTTGGAATTTACAATTTGTGGTCTAAAAGGTAATAATTCTTCCCCTGAAAAGTGTCAAAGATGTACGTGTAAAAGTGTCAAAGATGTACATGTTGAGGGTCATTTTAACAGTTCGTAGCTTTATGTTTATTTCATAAATTTTATAAATTAAATTTTGAATGCTTTCAAAGTAACGCAACAACGTTTCTTGAAGAAATGATAGTTACTTTAAAATTTGTTAGACATTTTCATTACTGTTAGAAATAGAATACCATTGACCTATTTGATGTTGTGTCACATTAAACAGTATCGGTGACGGTTAATAGATTCGGAAATTTAAATGAATTATGTTATTAACTGTTTTAGAATTTACAAAATTTAAAACCTTTTTAGCCTCACCGGTGTATGGGAAAATAAAATATTTGCATATTTTTTGGACATGTAAGCTATATTTGAAGTAAATCGTGTTAGTTGTTTTGTGGGTTTGATTTATAACATGAAAAGTTATAATAAAATCGATAAGAGCTTTAAAGTTAAAATAAAATAAAATTAGAAACTTTGTTTTATAATTAGCTGATAAGTGACAGAATTTTACTTTTAAAATATATATGAAGTGATGTTTTATACCCTACCAAAGATTTTTTTGTATATTCTGTAACAGATACATTTTTGACCTTGCTCTACTACTTCTATGTTACTATATTCATGGGTAAAGGTGATCATATTAAAAATACTTTTGTATTTAATAAATTTGGTGATGTTACTATGAAGTAAGCATTATCAACTAAGTTTTTTTTCTTAATAATAAAAACGTGAGACGTTTGTATAGAACGCGTACATAATTTCAAGGTGAAAAGGTTAACAACATTGAAACCAGCTGTTTTTATGTTCTTAAGTACTTTACTAATAGCTAACGTATTACATATTTTCTTTAATTTTCATAATCATAACTCTAAATGTAGTGCGTTGTAAGCACAAGATAGTATTATTTATAGCAAAATTATCATTATGTGCAGTATTTCAAAAAAATGTTTTATTTGATATTCGAGTAGCTTATACACATGTAATTTGTTCTTTTCGTAACATTTTAATTCATTTCTAGATTCACAATTAAAGCCACCAACGCCGACTATAACAAGTTCATCAAAAGTGTTTTTGAAGGGTGAAACATTTTCTTTAAATTGTACTGTACCGTTTACAAAAAATTCAGCAGTACAGCTGAAGTGGATTTTACCGTCTTCAGTAGACACGAAGGTATCAAAGATCTATTCATATTATTTAAACAAATCTGTACTTACATAAAATATTTTTCTAAAAACTGTGATTTTTAAGTATTGTATACAGGGTACAGAACTCAAAACGAGAACCATTAAATTTTTTGCCAGTTTGTTCACTTTTTACGCAAAAACTGCTCCGTATGTTACCAAAATTTGTATAGTAGGTGGTATCTTAAACCTCGGTTTAAAATTAAGGATGACATTTACGTCTGTTTAATCTTTCGTTCCATCACTGCCCACGTGAAGTTACTTTAACGTATGTAGGAAGTTGCATTGGCACTAGCTAGTTGATAACAATTTAAATAGTATTTTATAAAGATCTGGTCCACCTTATGACCGTTTACAGTTTTAGTTCTTATACATATAATATATACTGTAATTTTTTCAATTGATTTCTGTAATATTAATAGTCAACATTTTAAAAAAAAAACATTCAAAAAATGGTGCTACATGCGAAATTTTTTTGGACAGTTAAACGATTTTTAAAAGTTTGTTTTAAACTTTTAGGATATCATAAATGAAACTAATGAACATGAAATATTAAATGAAGAAGTGTATTATAGCATAACTATTGTAAACGCAACAGAAAAACATGCTGGAAATTATTCTTGCTTATCCAGAAATAGTAATAATCATGCTACTGAAGTCTATGAGAAAATATACAAAGGTATGTAAGGTGAAAATTATCTTGTTGTAATTTAAACACTTGATTAGTATTAGTGCATGTAGTTATTTCTATTATTTATGAAGCATGTTAAAATTTTTTAAGAGATATTTTTTTTGCATCGATTCTGAATATTTTAATATATAAGCCAAACATATAAGCCAAAATAAATAAGCCAAAACAGTTAATAAACTGGATATTTTATTAATAACTTTAAATGAATTTTGCTTTGTAATAATTAAATGAAATAATTCGAATTGAATGTAATTGGAATCGAAAACACAAAAAACCTAAGTATAGAGATAGACTTTTGAAATACAGTATCTTCGTTTTCAGATATGTTCTTTGTCTCTGTCTCAATCTAGATCACTTAAATGGCAGTAGTTTTAGAACTTGTCTAGAAAGAGCGTTTTAGACACGTATGCTGTCGAGAGTAGAAACTTATGTTG
Organism: Calephelis virginiensis; assembly: GCA_002245475.1. Taxonomy (NCBI): domain Eukaryota; kingdom Metazoa; phylum Arthropoda; class Insecta; order Lepidoptera; family Riodinidae; genus Calephelis; species Calephelis virginiensis. Next base: position 114,883 of record NJDC01003730.1, read on the forward strand.
TGTCCATATATCGCGCTTTACCCTGCAACTGTGTGTGTTTGCAACTTTACAAAATCAAAGTTTGGAATATCTATGTGCTGTAAAAGCTTGCTTTACTTTAGTAAATCTTATTAGTAAACATATACCAAAGTAAGAGTAAAGTATGACGAGACGGTATGGACATAACGACATTTTAAACTTCTATTTTCAGTAGTGCGGTCATTCTTTTCCGTTAAGGTTATCTACAAAATTTGACTGCTCACATAGCAGTCATGGCGTTAGTTTAGCACGCGGTTGGGCGATCGCTCAATATGCCCAGATGCAAAGGGCGCCTCTTTGCGTTCATTGGGCGACGCCTAATTATTGTTGTCAAAAATATAAATTTAACACAAGAAATTATTACGATAAAAGACGGAATAGTAAGGTTTTATTAGTAGTTAGTATTAAGAAATGCTATTTTTTCATTTATCATTTTACAAGGGCTTAAGTTGCGTTAGTGGGTATCGTACAAATCCGACCAGCGCCAGCGGGGTCATTTAGTATCATTTTAGTGATAATCACTGGATAAAGTGCACTTCAAATAACCCCATTGTATTTCTTTGGTCTTTGGTAAAGCAAATATAAAACACGTCATTTGACAGTTATTAGATGTGCACTTTACCCAGCGATCGTCACTAAAAAGATACTGACTAGCCCCGCAGGGCACTGGTAGTGTTAAAACACCGTATGTACATGTGCGACAATGTCTAACCTGGGTTCACTAATTTATGGATACCTTAGAGAATTTACTTCATCAGCTCGGGTTTGAATACCGACAATACAGATCTCTATGCTATGAACATAGTTACTTACAGATAGGTAGCGCGCAAGTACAATGCAGAGCTCAGGAATGGTGTAGTGTTGTGACCTACTTAGAATTTAGCATTGTTGCTGACGATGATGGGCATGACAATTTAAAAAAACAGAATATTTTATTTCACATCTTTTCCTCTTTGCTTTTGTATATAAAAAAACCTAACCTAACCTGAAGCATATTTTCTATGTATCTGTAACAATAACTAACATACTGTATTAGACAAGCATGTAATTTGCTTTAAAACTAATGACAGATTTACTAAACTTTAAATTATCAATATATTAATGCCTCTGTCACTGATGTATATGTCTACATCTACATGATATATACAGTCTATATCAGGCCATAGTCGTCAAATATTATCGTAATTGGTAAGTTTTAGTCACATAAAAGTTGAAAAAGCTTGCAGAAGCCCTTAGTTCCCGAAACTCGGTTTATCTCTTATCTTAGGCCTAGATCTGTGACATGTGTGTGACAGTTGCGATATTATCGTTATAATTCCTGTCACCAATTTTTTAATACTGAAATTTGGATATCATTAAAAAAATAACTTGTTATAAAGATTATTAAAAGGGACATCAATATCGTATTGCTTTTTATGCAGTAGGTTTTTTTAAATAATGCTGTTTCAAAATAGTTTTGGGATATTGAGGGTTTACACATTCTTCTAGTCAGTGAGATTTCAATGAATATTTTAATATTTATTAATAAGTTATGTATTTCATGACAGGTGAGAATGGATATATACATTTAAAAAAAACTGTTGAAGGCCCAATAATAATACTAAAAGAGCAAAAAGTATTTTCAACACGTTTCGACGTAGATGCTTATCCTGAACCGACTTATTCTTTGTGAGTATTTCTTCTTAATATTTTAATTACTAGCAAATAAGCTGTTAATTCTTTTTTCAGCGGTTTGTTTTTCATTGGTGATAAAGTGCTGATCAGCAACTTTTTCGAGTAGAGATAGACCGTCTTGACGCATTTATGGCATCGTCATGGTCTGTTCGGGAGGATAGTGTACTTGCATGACAGACCTAGCATTCCGGACACAAGACAGCGATGCACCTGTAACGTCTCTGGTGTCTATAGACCACTGTCGCCTGTTACAATCAAAAAAGAAGTGTGGTTATTCCCTACATTATCACATAAAAATCGTTTCTTGATATCGCATTAAATTTATAAATATTACATTTAAGCACCTACAAATTGTTCCCAACCTTCTTACCTTCAAAATAAAGTGTCTGCTTATATGCCCTTATATGCTACAAAGTATTCTATTACTTATTAGTGTCATTCGGAAGGCACTTCAAGTGTCGTATAAGCTTGAGTAAAAGTGCAAAAACCGACTCCAACTATTTTATTGGGTAGCACGTCGCGATTAGATGATTCTTTTTTCGAACGATAGCAAATGGTTCTGTGTGTTAAGTTTGAGTTTCGCACGAATTTACTTTACTAGCGCGTTTGCGTTTGGACTATCCTAATGTATGGAATAATCTAGTTGTTGCGACTATACGCTAGAGGCGCTGACAATAACTCCATACATTTAGGTAATTAAACGTAAAGGCGACAATAAATCAATAATTTTAAAAACTCGCAATTGGCACACTGAATATAAATTTTATGAACATCCCAGTAGTTTTAGAGTTGCACTTAATAAAACTTTAATTTTTCACTACTAACTTTAACTCAAAAGCCACTAATTGGATCAGGATGAGACTAATATGGGACCATCTCGGAACCATGATTTCTAAAAAGAACCATCAAAATTGGTTGGCTATTGGCCGAGTAATCGCGTAACAAAATTACAAAAAAAAACCATATTCGAATTTCGAATCTCTTCCTTTTTGAAGTCGGCCAAAAAATAGTTATGGCACTCTAACCCTGGTAAATATCTAGTAAAAATTAAAATTAAGTTTCATTTTACAGAACAAAATATGACAACCCAACAGATTTATTAGTGGTTAACACTAAAAAATACATTATAAGTAATGATCTACCTGGAAGAAAAAAGTTATTGATTAAAAACATAACTATAAATGATGCTGGTAATTATACACTAAAAGCGACGAATAAATACACAAGTAACGAACTTACATATGAAATACTTCCAAAATGTAAGTAAAAGTACCAAATATAAATGTTATTTGTTAAGTGTATGTTATTGTTTAGTGTAATGTGTTTGTAATGACAAAAAGAGTAATAAATGTAAAGAAAGCCAGACAGGTTTTTCGTGAAGTTTAGCACTCGACACTCTCTGCCTACCCACTAGGGACTTGGCGTGGAGATATGTATGTACGTATGTTATTGTTTAATGTTAAAAGATGAGCACATTGACACACTTTTTTAAAGACGAATGAATCAACAAAAACACAGAACTTTCTAAAGAGTAAACTTATTTAACGTTGCATTGAACGTCTATATTATACATACATATCTTCACGCCAAGTCCCTTACGGGGTAGGCAGAGAGTATCGAGTGCCAGACCTCACGATCCTGACAAACC